>CANNZV010002572.1:0-92615 GCA_947561585.1 Caprella mutica | reverse complement strand
AAGCGTCCTACTCTTTATACTGTGACTTGGACTGGCATGAATGATGATTTCGGCATTTCGCATGCATGCCACAGACCAGTAAAGTAGAAGATGTCCTAATATTGTCATTTCAAATATCTAGCGACTGATGGCACGTCAAAATGTTAAGTGCGTGACAAAGACAATATAAAATAGACGCTCAACTCCATGTTATAAAATACAGAGTGTGTTAGCACTAACGTCAGCACTCTGACCCAACTTCTAGCTAATCAGCGTTAAGGTATACCAACAACTTAAGGGGCCTTTACACGAGCACTGGTCAGTGCCACTATTCACCACACTGTCCACCAATTAGCTCAGCGCCTTTACACGAGCAGAATGTGCTTTGGTCGGGGCATCTACTATGCTATTAAACACTAACGCTTTTAGTGTTTTATGTTTATAATCTTTAGATTTTATTTTCTATAGGCATGGGTGCTCTTGAACTAGGCCAATGAAAGGGGTTGTTGATTGTCTGGCAATCGCTACTGACAGACAGTGGCACTTTGTGGTGAGCGTTCGCTCTCAGAGCGATAGCTTGGTCACCACCAAGTTTTGCCAAAGAGGGTGGGGCAAGTAGCAAAGTGGGCGTGGCATAGAGCAGTGTCACCACAAAGTGGCACTGAGCACTTACCGTGTAAAGACCCCTTTAGTGTAGTCTAAAGGCCCCCACACACTACACGATCCACGAGCCGAGCCTTAGCAAACAAGCCGAGCCCCGAGCCAGATCGTGTAGTGTGTGGGCACTTCGAGCCGAGCCGCGCAATCAAGCTCGTGGTTCGGCTCGTGTTGATCTGTCACTTCCAGATATTTGGCTTGGCTCGTGGCTCGGGTAGTATGTGGGGTTAAAATAGCACGAGCCGAGCCTGCGGTCAGCTAAAGCGCCGTCCAGACGCTCCGACAAACCACTGAGCATGGAAATACTTTCGCTCGGGCGAACACGGACAACACGAATTATGTAAAAAAAAACTTATGTATATTTTTTTCATGTGAATAAATTTCATATAAATCAATTTAATGTAAATAAATTTAATGTAAATAAATTTCCATGTCTATGGTATTACCTATCTCTTAAGAGAAAAAACTTTCAAATTAATGCTCGGCTCGTGTAATGTGTGGGCAGGCAGATAGCACGAGCCGAGCCAAGTAGACTCGCGCGAGCCAGAGGCCTTGCTGCGGCTCGGCTCGTGTAGTGTGTGGGGGCCTTAAGACAATATCCTACCTATATAGATTTATACTCGCTAGGTATACCTAGTTATGACTATTCTCCGAATAGAAGGTAGATTATATTCGAAATACTAAATTGAACCACATATGCGATCATGTAAACTTAATTAATAATAAAGTAATTAGTTCTCTGATCCCTAATCAGTAGAGAATATTTATATTTCTAATGACTTCACACTATAAGATTAAAGATTAACCTTCTGTGAATTTCAAGGGGGGGGGGGTCATACGTTTATTATTGTTTGGTGTGACGTATGCTACTGATCGCTTCTGATTGGTTGTTATTATTTTTGCATGTTCTCAAGTTGAGCGTCTATCTTATATTGTCTTTGTACGTGACGTTTCAATCATTCTCACTACATTCGTTATTGCATTATTTCTGATGTTATTATTAGGTATATTTTATGATATCTCCTAATGCGAAAATTATATTTTTGTGATTGTGAATGTTCATATTCCTTTATTGTTTCAAAATATTCATAAATAATCTCATAAATTATTTTTCTATAATTTGAACTTTTCTGTTTTGTTGTTCACTGCCCACGCCAAAATCTAAACATTCCGCTGCAGAGTGTGGGAAGAAAAGGTTGTCTGTTATTATTGCTATCGAAATTATAACTGTCGTTAATCTTATAGAGTTGTGTGTATACTTCAAACTATTAATATTTCAATCAGTGCGTACCTATAACATAATAACTTCTTACCTAGTTTTATAAATTTATTAGTTTTAAAATATCATAACTAATAGATACCTATTCCAATAAATACCTGGCCCCCTAGGGTAAATACGAATTACCGGTCAGTTCCTCATCTTCGGTCATATAAGAAAAATTATATTTTTAATAATTATTTAATTTTTAAAATACAGTTTTTTCTTATATGACCGAAGATGTGGAACATACCGGTAATTCGGAACTTACCCTTATAACTACAACCTAGGTAGATACATGACCAATCCAATAACATTTTAAATAATCATTCAAGTGCTTTCTTTTATCCCTAACTGTTTTTTTTTTCACTAATCTATGATGCCAATTGATGTTCAATAATATATGCTATAAATATAACTTTCAAAAAAAAAAAAATTTTAATTAACCTACTGTGAAAAGAATTTATTTCGTGTGGTATATCATTATGTGCACAGTATAGTTACTATAGTATATGGTCTTCACTGTTAATAAGAAAGAGTGGGAAAAATTGTATATATTAAAGATAATTTTCACTTTATTATCAAATAAATGACAACTATAAATTAATCTAAAAGAGTGCATTAAAATCAAAACTGTTTTAGTTTAGTCTCCCCTCAAAATGAACAGCATAGAAAACGTGCAATATTTAAATTAGTTTTCCCTAATAACTTCCAATTTGTGTGACATCACGCACCTACCGTCTCTGATTGGTTCTCATTTTCCCGCGGTCTCTCTCCACTCAAATTATTGTGCAGTGGTGTCCACGCAGCATTGGAACATCATCTACTTTACTGGTCTGTGCGCATGCTATCGCTCTGGGAGCGATATGAAAAGCATGCGTGTGCACCAGAAATGACGGGCATAAATGCACGCATGCAGCGATTTCTTGAGGCATGAGTGAAGGTGTGGACGCTCGTGAGTGAAGGTGTGGACGGGCCTTTATGAAACGACTCTTGAGATGTGAGAACGCTCCCTGAACTGTCAGTCTGTCGCTAGGGTGACGTCATTTGTGAACTGTGACGTCACCACACGACAGCGGAACGGTCCCGCACATAGGTTGTTGAGAAATCGTTACGCCCCTTCTACCTAATAGTACCACAGTATAAAGATTAGGGGAGTAGACCAATCTCATATGGGAGACAGCTTTTTTAAACTTGGAACTTATTACTCTACTACCAAAAACATTTCATAGAGCATAAAATTGCGCTTTTAAATGTAGCACAATAATTATAGAAATCTAAGTATCTTTTAATTACTCACCTATACAGAGTGAGAGTTAAGCTACGGAGGGATTTTAAAACATTTAATAAATGCACGACTTTAAACTTTTTCATCACAGTCTCAAATAATGAAAGACTGTATATTATTATTAATGTGCCTATAAACGTAGTACTCTAATAACTCTAAAAACAAATATTCTTTCTATAACTCATAGAAGATTATATATATAATCAAGGAGTGACAATTATAAATTTCTTGTTACTTTTATTCGCTTTAGTTACTGTTTGGTAACTAAACTGAGTCGTGATTTGGTAACTAAAGCGGGGGATGCTTGTACTGCATAACTCAGAAGTTTCACTGTATATCGAATGAAAAAAGTGATGAAATCTTAGTTGATTCAAATCATGTATGAATATTCATTCGCTATTATAAAGTCATGTCGAGCTCAAACTCCACATTCAATCTTTTAAGGGGTAAACTTCTGACGGTTTAATCAATGAAGCGAAACATAATTCAAATATTATGCAATTGTTTCCAAGAAAGTTTTTTACCTCCATACTTAGTTTGATGGAAAAATAGTGAATAATTATTGAAAATAGTAATGAATATTTTACAATAAATTACGACCATGAAATCTTTTGAACGAAGTGAATACAGATCATGAGCTGAAAAATATAGTATTAATGGAAAGGTGGTTATTAATAACGTACCTCAAAAATGCTATACAGTTTGAATATATATCACATTAAGTATAGATATAACGAATATTTTCTTAATCTGATGTCTATAAAACTCTCATTTAATATAAAACCTGTATAGAATAATTCTCAAAGGGCTAGATTATTTTTTTCTATTTTATGCCTAAATATGTAATTCCATCATACAATTTCAAAACAAATAACAATAAATTCCTAGTTCACGTCCCTTTTACATTCAGAGGCGTGAACTAGAAAGTGAGTAAACGTCCTATTTTAATTTTATTTTTCTAATTGATTTATATTTTAACGAATGATAAAATCTTTAGTAATTTTCTGAACTTAATACAATTTCAAATAGAAATTTTTAGTATTATTTGTGATGTAGTCAAGATACTATATTTTCTGTCAACTAATAATTTTTAACAATATGTTATAATAAAATAAAAGATAATTATTAAATTTAAGAAAATTAATTTAAAAATACCTCCTTCCTAGTTCACATCTCTATTTCATTTAGAGACGTGAACTAGAAAAGGAGTATTTGTATCAATTCCTATTTCACGTCCACAAATGAAATAGGGACGTGAACTAGGGATTCACCCATATAACTACTATTATTCACTCTTAAATCTTTATTTTCTTGATTGCGTTAACATCTGAAATAAATCTGAGAAATAAATCACTTAGAACAATTTCTAAATGTACCAGAGTACATTTTTGACTACAGACCAAACCGTTCGAAAGAACATTCTGCAGTGTATTTACTATGCAGTTTTATTTTTAACAGAGAATCAATCTCCTGAGGGTTATTGAGCTGATGTTATGGAAACAGAAAACAAGATGCATTGCCTCTTCACATTTGATGCAATATCTTTTTCACAATGTCACTCATATTACATGTCTGTCCTGTCGATAGGTGAAGGAATGTCCGAAAAATATATTGAATTGAACAATATTGCTTAGTTTTTTTCATACCGCCCCATCGCTAATTTTATCAGAGAGGCAATACAAAACATGTTATTGAGAAACGTGTGCGTACGGATTGACTGTACAGTTGTGCACATGTGCTTCAATTGGAGTTAGAGAACAAATATTGGTAATGGTATGTAAATAAATGGAAATTATATTTTATCAAATAAATAATTAATTAGTATATTGCTCTTTTTTCCAATATAGGCATTCAATAGTTTTTACATTATCATTTGAATTATCATAAAGTTAATAATATTAACACTTTCATTATATAATTTTTTAACGTTCACTAGAATCTATGCAGTTTAAAAAAATTGAATAGAAATACTTAAACGATTTTTTTAATCACGATCATGGACTTTTTCAACTAAATAATAAATTTTGCTTGTTTTTAATTAAAATATAGTCATTCAATTGTTATAACATTTTCATATGGAAAATTTTTGATCGATTAGGTAAAAAAAAATATTAACCCTTTATATAAGAATTATTTGTCTCAAACACTTTTTTTAAATTTACCACAGAGCTTTTAAAATCTAATATATTTCTCTTCACCAAAATATATAAAAAATTTGTAGGATTGATTAAATAAACTTCAATAATATATTATCTCAATTATTATCTATATATGTGATTATAGATCTTGTTATTTATTTAGTATAGCAACTCTATTAGTGTCATTAAATTAATTTATGCACAACTTACAGAAATAAAATCTTTGAAAAAATAAAGATCAAATAAACAACCTTTTATTTTAATTAAAAGGCAAGTAACTATTCTATGTCGAAGACAAAAACTCAAACAGCTCCAAACATCAATCTCAAACTGCTCCATATTACAACAGAATGAGTTATTACCATTTCTTGAAATTTACAGAACTCTAGCTAAGTTTAGTAATTTTTTTTATTTGGTACAAGAATTGGAAATTAAAAAAAAATTATAAAAATAAACAAGCATTGTGGACATTGTTAATGAATTATTTTAATTTTTAGTGAAATTTAACTTTTCCGAACTGTTTGATTTCATAAAATTTTATTTATTTAACAAATCAAAACTGTACAACTTTAAACTATTCAATTGGCATTTGAATATTTTTGTTTAAACTATTGTTAACCATGTAGCATGAAATAAATATATATTAATGTAAAGCTACCATTTTTGGTCAGGAAACATTAACTAATCGTCAAAAGAAACTTTATAGTGACATGATTATTTAAGCAGAAAGTAAAATAAATTTCAGATAACCATGATTAAAATGTTATATTTTTCATATATTATAATCCTAATATAACAAGCGATAACTGTTTTTAATAAGTTAAAATTTATGTAATGAAGATAAGCTAAGTATTTTCATGTTCTACTATAATGAAATGAATTTATATGTACATTAGAAATAATTTTGCAGCTTTTAGTTTAAATCTTTCGCACCACGTAAAGGTAGCTGCTTTAGCGAAAGATTTTAGAGAGAATAAGTTCTCCCAGGGAATTTCAACCCATTCAGTTTCATGCTTCACCGAATCATACGCAGAAGGTTTCTGTAACCAGATGCCATGATCCGTTCTTCTGAAACCGTCCTGCAACAAGGACAATTCAAGTTTCTGTTCCGGGCGAACCACTCCTCGATACACTGTGTGCAGAACACGTGGGTACAACCTGAGAGTACTGACAGCTCTGAAGTTGACACATCTTCGCGAATGCAGACTGGACAGGAATGAGCAATGGTGAGGTCAACAGATCCCAGATCTCTTCTGTTCCTCCAAATCCTGGCAGACGATGGACCGACAATCTTCAAGAATGACGAATGAAAGATAGAAGATTGGGCTCCACCTACTTTCCTCACTTCTTGAAGCTTGAAAGAGTCCTGTGCAGTGTTCCAAATGAGATGAAGGTTGAACTCGTCTCTTGGAGATGCCTCTAAGCCGTGAGTTGATCCATCGAGCTCACTGAGAATATCCAGCCGGTCCTTCAACGTCTCATAGATCGCTACATGAAGGTTGTGCATGGCAACAATCAGTTCGTACGTCCTCAGATCGAATTTGCCAGATCCGATCTGTCCCACGTGGTCCTCAAACATTCCACAGAAGTTGCGGTAGTAGTGGTTCCTCTCGAGGTTTGTCTTCATCTCCTGTTGAATTGAAGTTATTCCTCGGCTTAATCTGCAGGAACTAGCAGAATCAAAGCATAAATCGTCTGTGAAGAGATTCCTGTGTGAGTCAGTGAAGCGTCTGAGGATAGCTTCACAAAGTCCTGTCGTCTCATCTACAGTGATTGTGCCTTCCCTTCGTCGGTAAGTAAACTCCTTCACCATGTTCTTCATGTGGATCAGCATGACTAAGATGGAAGTTTCCCTGCTGTCGAACGTTGTTTCCATCCCAAGTTCCTCCAGTCTGTCCATCAAGTCTTCCACAGTATACCCTGACATGTCAGTTCTCTGAAGCAGAGTCTTGACCTCCTCGTGCAGGATTCAACCAGTCGGCTATTCGTAAGCTCCTCCCATTTCCGTGGTACATGCGGTTAATCTGATCTGATAAGATCCGAGTACAATGGGAAATATAGGCCTAAACTTGCCTATCCAGCTACTGACTGGAAAACCGGTTACTATTTCCTCAGATGTATGTATAATGTATATGGAAACTCTCTCTTTGTTATATTCTTCTGATACTTGAATTATTTATAAGCTTTGTAGTAATTTTATATTTTGAGAATATCAAAATGATAAATTATTGGTAAAGGAAATAAATTCATTTATTTATTTTACTTATAAAAAGACATTTAATTCTTCACTTAATCTATACATCAAATCCCTGTCTTATACAGTGGAAGTGGGTGGCTATCATTTTCAGTGAAATTTAGCTGTTTACCACAACAAATAAACTTTGAGTCCAGAAATCCTGTTATTTATTTATTCTAAAATATCAATATTTTTTTACATATCTGCAATATTACTAATATTTTATTTTTATTTTCATATGTACATACTATCACATGAAAAAATTTTAAAACTTGATAGTTTTTCAAGGATAGCTCTTGGATGTTGCTCTTCAAATACAAGTTTCTAGATTCTGTTCTGACAGGCTCATAGGCTTCATTTACTATCACCTCTTCATTTTCCTTTTCATTCTGTGAGTACAGCCACCGTTGATTGTATTCCTTTTCATCGCATTCCTTGGTATGTGACTGCATTCACGTAGTTGCTTTTCTGCATCCACGAGCTTGTCACCGACAGTGATAGGTGACTCAATTCATCTTCATTCATGCAGTCACTTTTTTCTTATGTTTAACTATTTCATTTGATGTCAGCGATATAGTCAGCGATAAACCCCTACTAAAATTAAATTAATTTAGTGTATGTAAGTATACATTAGGACTGAAATATGTAATTGCGAATTTTTGAATTTCTACAAAATGGCGAATTTGAATTTGTTCCCAATTTCAAGAATAGAATTTCCTGGTTATTTTTTGTCTTTTGTATGTTTGTAAGAATATCTTTTAACTTCATTTATATCTCAATTATCATCTCATATTGAATCATTATTTTACATTACTTCATGCATCACAATGAAAAAATGTATAATCAAATATTATTTCCTAGGGTAAAGAATACCTGTATTTAGTACTGGAATTCATATAAAATTTGAAACTGATACCCCGGTGTAAATTTTGGTCAATTGGATTTAATTATTTTAATTGTTTTCGTTAAAATGTATATCATCCCTCTTGTAAGACCAGCTATTCACTTTTAACATTTGCAGTTAGGTTTAAAAATTCACAATTCAATGCATTGCAGCATATCAAAACAATATATCGAATAAATAATATAAATTAGCCGAAATTGTAACCAGTTATTACGTTAGAGTTCCGTCTTCTAACGGCAGTGACTGACATTCTTTTTCACGAACTTCTTTCGAAAGTCACCATAAAATAGTTGGAACTTTGTCGATAGTTTGGAGGGTTTATTTGCTTTCATTTTATTGTTTGTCTCCCCTCAAGAGCTGTAATGAAAGAAAGTTCTTAATGATTTCACTCTGAAGGAGAGTAAAGAAAACTTACCACATTGGTTTGTATCGACATGATGTCACTCACTGCTATATTATTTCAAGTATTTAACCTGTGTATTAAAGTCTAAAAGAATTTAGAATTATTCTACTAAATGATATATATAATAATTTTAGTAGATTATTTCGTTACAGTTTTATTAAAATTATCTTTTTGTAAAAGGGGAAAGATTATAAAAGAAGATTTGGTTTGTAATAAAGTTTATTATTTTTGTAATTAATAATTCTCTAATGAAATAATATTGACGATAGTTTTTTATGTACTTCATCAAATATTATTTTCACCATTGTATTAATTATTTGTAGCTAATAAAAACGGGTAGAAAATAATACGTGTAATCTATTTAGAAGCACTCTCTATTTAGAGAAAAACTACTTATATTAGATTGTATATTAGATTATAAATTATTTAAGATTGCAATTTTAATAATAATATTTGCACTTAATAAACATTGAAGGTAATTTAATTGCATGATCATTAATTGTATATGATTTAAATAATCAAGAGCGTATAGTCCAGATGGCATTGAAGTTGAATTAAGCATGGGTAAAACTAATAAACATGAACCACTGGTTCCAAACGGTCTAAATAATGAAATAGAAATTCGAACGCTTTGGCATTTGACGGGGATTATTTTAGTGCATATATACATAATTTTACGAAATATGTTCACAACATAAGGAAAGTCTAAGTTAGAGACTTGATAATGATGTAGCTGAGACTTTGCATATATTCTATATATAATTTTTGAAATAATGCATATGCAAAAAAAGTCGCGTCAAATGCCGTAGTGTTTGAATTTTGATTTCATTCTTTAGATATTTGGAACCAGAGGTTCATGTTTATAGTTTTATTAGCTTAATTCATTTTAATTGATATCCTTTGAATATTTTATATTACATACTGCTTTTTGAAACATCTATCGAAAAATTAATTTAGGTTCAAGAATTTTTAATACATGCATATATTATAAAATTACTGTATTAAAGAATTTTATTAATGGCTGTATATTCTACCGCTGTTTTACCTTCACTGCAAAAACTAATAAACAACAGAAAATTAATAAATATTTAAAATTATCTTCGCGACGAATCTGCCGTTCGATGAATTATGTCATATGAACTTACCACTCGGTGAACTGGTGACGGTAAACTTACCGGACAACTTCTACACGAACCTATATTCTTTATTTAGTAAATTGATGGAGAGGAAAATATGGAAATATAACGAGTGTAGAGCGTTGCATCTATATAAATATAATCAAATAAATGAAGAAATGCATTATTGTTATTTAAAATTTTCATAAAGTAGACATAAATGTTAATAATTTTGAATATTTCTCTCATACAGCTGAACTAACAAACAATCAGCTTATTCATCCTTATGAAGATTCGTTCACGACCACAATAGCTTAGTATTGGGCTGAACTTGAAACGGATCCATTTTAAGCGGTTTAGAAATTAATACAAAATATTAATTGCAGTTTCATGTTAAATTATTAGTTATTTATATTAAATATTTGTTAAAGAAACACTCAGGTTGTTTTCTTTGTATATAATACATATGATCTCATTACTGTAGAACTCTTGCACTCATTTTTACGAGGTGATTTGTCTTCATTGAATGTCAGACAAACAACATTCGGACAACATCCCAAGATGTGAAAGTGATGTTCAGATTCTATCTATAGCTTTGAACACATTTCATAAATGTTGATTCAGAAAGATGGATATAATAATTAAGAACAAGCTACAGTATATAATATGCTACTAAATGATATCTTGATGTAGAATCTTAGATAATAATTCACTGTTACTCTGTCTTCAAGAATGAATTGTTTCATATTATATTCAAATTTAGTTTTCTTTGCATAATATGTATACATATTTTACTAGCATTTTAAATGATTTAAAACAAATAAAATATTATCACATATTATATAATGTACACAGAGGAAACTTAAAAATTAAGGGAAATAAATCTTTAAAACTGCAATTTTATCTTAATCAGACTGACACAAATATTCTAAAAGACTGAGTACTTAAGATTCGCTTCACAAATGATATTTAATAAACAAAAGTGCTTGAATTGTATAAATTTTATTTTCAGTTCATTGCTTTTATCATATAAATTTACTGTGTAAAATTTTATATATACCCACGATTGATAGGAACAAAGATATTACATTGATTGTATTCTGCATGAACTGTGTACGTTACACTTGCAGTGGGGATGAAATTGGGTTAAACATCTAGAGACATCTTGCCATGTCACTGTTATTTTGAGGACAATGAATTGCAAATAATAACTATAAATTGATAATTATAAATGATTCTGGTAATTGTGATAAATGAAAAAACATTGAAATACTATAATCATCAACTGAGGCTTGGTGAGTAGCGACTGTAAGGATATCATTCAATGTGAGCAAAACCTGTATTTTATGATTTAATCTAATTTATAGGTGACGTAACTTGGATACCGAGTTGTATAAAAGGAAACACAAATGTTAATTATTTAGTCTGTATTTCTCGAATATATTTAATCTACAAGAGCCAATTTCCTTCATCCTAAATATAATAATACAACATGGCGCTGTACAAAAGCAAGAGCAAAGGAAGAGGAAAGACTTCAGAGCAAGACGTACCAAAATGGTTATCACTTCTCCTGGAAAAACAAGAAGAAACACGCTTGCAACAGGAAGAAACACGCTTGCAACAGGAAGAAGCTCGAGAAAATCGACATCAAGAAGAGATGGAAGCAATGCGTCAACTTTTGGCGACTCAACAAAATCAAGCTTCATCTTCGTCCAATAACTACGGACAGCGGAACAATTCAGAGCGAATTGACAAAATTCCGAATCTTCCCAGACCACCAACTCTACAAGCAGATGCAAGCTACACTAAATTTGTGGAATGGAGAGAGGGATGGAATGACTACTCTACTGTTATACATCTTGAACAACAAACTCCAGAGACACAAAGAGCACATCTAAGAAGCTGTATGAGCACCGACATGCGTCTGCACATGAAATGTGCAATGGGAATAGATCGTGATGAAGACACGACTACAGAGGATATTTTAGACCGCATTCAGGCACATATGCGACAGAAAAGAAACATCACTCTTGACAGAGTTGATTTCACTGAACGCAGACAAGAAGAAGCCGAAACATTCGATAACTTCTATGTAGCAGTTAAAAAACTGGCTGAAGAGGCCGATCTGTGCAATAACTGCGTGGAACAGAGGATCACTACCAGAATTATTTCTGGAATAAAAAGTCAAGAGCTTCGACAGAAACTTCTAGCACTTAATCCTTTCCCTCAACTACAAACAGTTGTTGACATGTGTCGAAGTTATGAGTCTTCGATGAAAGACTGTGCTTCAATATCCCGAAAATCCGTCAATAAAATTAGCAATTACAAGAAAAACTTCAAAGATAATAATTTCACGAAGAGTAATAAATTTAAAGCTAATGACGAAAGAAAGACGCATTCTAAAAAATGCAACTACTGTGGAGGACGCGAGCATGAAAAATCAAAATGACCAGCCAAAGATTCTACTTGCAACCACTGCAACAAACCAGGTCACTGGAGTTCAGTTTGTTTTCACAGGAAACAAACTGAAAAAGAAACTAGTGTAAAAAACACAGGAAGAGTACATTATTTACGATCAACCAAGGATCAAAATAATGATACGTCTGAGTGTCAGCGACATTCATATACAAAGGATCAATGCACACAACGTCAATCATCCCTGATACAGGAGCAGAAGCAAACGTTGCAGGACCTTTTATTTTGGAGAAACTTCAAATTTCATCCAATAACCTGAAGAAGCAGCATAATCAAGTTTTGGTTGCAGCTAACGGGTCAAAACTGAAAGTATTGGGATCAATAAATCTTGATATAAAAATCAATTCAGTAACCACCCATGAAGAAATTGTCATATGCAAAGATCATACTGAAATTCTTCTATCATGGAAAACATGTCGAAACTTGAAACTAATTCCAAATGATTTTCCAAAGCAAATCAATAAAATTGACATAAAAGATGCGAACGTTCTAAAAGAACAATTTCTTCAAGAATATAAGGAAGTCTTCGATTGCGAAGAAGAACTGAAACCTATGCTTGGAACACCAATGAAAATTCATCTGGATGAAAATGCAACCCCTTACGCTATTCATTCAGCTCGTCAAGTTCCAATTCCATGGCAAGAAGATGTTAAAAACAGTCTCGACGTCATGGAGAAACAAGGAATCATTGCCAAAGTCGGAGATGAACCATCAGTGTGGTGCCACCCGATGGTAGTCGTTGCCAAGCCTAAAGGCGGTATTCGAATATGTGTGGATCTCACAAAATTGAACAAGCAAATAAAAAGACCTGTTCATCCAACCACATCACCCAGAGAAGCCATTGCTGGAATAAAAGAAGGATCAAAATACTTCACAACCATTGATGCTAAACATGGTTACTGGCAAATAGAACTTGACGGATCATCACAAAATCTGACGACCTTTATGACACCTCAAGGAAGATACAAATATCTTAGAGCTCCAATGGGATTGTCATCAACAGGCGACGAGTACTGCAGAAGACATTCTTCAGCCATAGGAGGACATCCAAATATACAAAAGGTAATGGATGATGTTCTGTTATACAACGACAATTTCGAAGAACACGTCAAAAGTGTCAAGAATTTCTTAGAGCTCTGTCGAAAGCACAAGATAACTCTCAATAAAGAAAAATTCTGTTTCGGATCGACAGAAGTCAATTTCGTTGGATATGTTGTTAGTTGCGACGGAGTGACTCCTGATGATAAAAAGATCAGTGCACTTAAAGAATTTCCAACTCCAACAAATGTATCTCAACTGAGATCATTTCTCGGCTTAGCTAATCAATTTGAAAGATTTTCCAATGAAATAAGTAAATTGGCAAGTCCACTACGAAGTCTTCTGAAGAAAAACATCGTATTTCAATGGTTACCACCACACGAAAAAGCATTCGTTGATCTAAAAGAGTCCCTTTGTAAACCTCCAGTTCTCATTCATTTTGATCTAGGAAGAGAAACGGTTCTACAAACTGATGCGTCCAAAAATAATGGATTGGGATTTATTCTTTTACAAAAACAAAACGATGGATACAAAATCGTTCAATGTGGATCTCGTTTTCTAACAGAAACTGAAAGCAGATATGCAATTGTAGAGCTGGAGCTACTTGCGGTAGTATGGGCGATGGATAAATGTAAGACTTACTTGATAGGACTTCCAGACTTCAAGTTGCAAGTTGATCATCGACCTCTACTATCTATTCTTGATAAGAAAACTCTTGATCAAATGCACAATCCACGTTTACAACGACTAAAGGAAAAGGTGATGAGATTCAAATTCTCCACAGAATGGATTCAAGGGAAGAAACATGCTATACCTGATGCGCTTTCCAGATCACCAATATCTTCAGCATCGCCAGAAGATGAAAAATTTTCTTCATCAACAGAAGAATCATCTAATATCATAAGAAGAACAAGAATGTCTTCATCTTATGAAGATCTGAATATCAAAATACTCAGAGATGAAGCCGAAAAGGATCAAAACTATCAAATTCTCAGGAAGAGTATTCAAGATGGATTTCCAGTAAATCGGAGAAAAACCCATCCAGCTATTAAACCATACTGGAGCATCAAAGATGGATTGAGCATCGATAAAGGTATTATTCTATATGGATCCCGTATTGTTGTGCCCTTGAATGCAAGAAAACAACTTCTGGATAAACTACATGCTTCTCATCAAGGTGTAGAAAGGTCTAAGCGACGTGCTCGCCAAACGATTTATTGGCCAGCAATTAATTCAGACATCGAAAATAACATTTCTTCATGCGAGAAGTGCCAACTTCATCAATCAGCGCAACCGAAAGAATCTATGATGACGGATCCTCCACCCTCAAGAGTCTTTGAGCATGTGTCTGCAGACTTCTTTTCATGCTCTGGAAGAGATTTCTTAGTTTACGTAGACAGACTCTCAGGATGGCCGGTAATATACAGTTTCAACAGAGGGAACACGACTGCAAAGAATTTGATTGTTGCTGTTCGTCGCTGTTTCACAGATTTAGGTGTGCCCATCATTTTCAAATCTGATGGAGGCCCTCAATTTTCCAGTTCCGAATTTAAGAAATTTCTTAAAAGGTGGGGAGTACAGCATGTGCAATCAACCCCATACTACGCTCAATCTAACGGTCACGCAGAAGCTGCAGTAAAAGCCATGAAGAAGCTTATAGTCAAATCTACTGAGAATGGGAATACTGATTCTGAAGAATTTCTCATTGCTTTACTAGAGTGGCGAAATACACCTCGGGAAGGAGGATTATCTCCTGCACAACTGCTGTTTGGTCACCCAATGCGAATTCTACTGCCTGCTCATCAAAATAGCTTTGATCAGAAATGGCATAAGACAAGAGAAGAGTTTGATGAAAAGTGTGCCCAACTAAAAGACAAATCTGTACAAAGATACAATGAACAAAGTAGATGTTTAGATAAACTGAAAATAAATAGTAAAGTTAGGATTCAAGATGCCATAACACACAAGTGGAATACAATTGGAACTATTGTTGGTATCGGAAAGCACAGGGACTACCTGATTAAAACACCGAGCGGAAGGACACTATGGAGAAACCGAAGATTTATCAAATCTTATTAATCACATTGAAAGACTTATTTGACTTTGAAAACCAAAAAGGGGAGTTGTAAGGATATCATTCAATGTGAGCAAAACCTGTATTTTATGATTTAATCTAATTTATAGGTGACGTAACTTGGATACCGAGTTGTATAAAAGGAAACACAAATGTTAATTATTTAGTCTGTATTTCTCGAATATATTTAATCTACAAGAGCCAATTTCCTTCATCCTAAATATAATAATACAACAGCGACGTATGTGCGTTTGTGTCTTGCGGAAGTACTTTTGAGGTAGACATGCACACGCACATGTTCTCAGGGAATATTAGAAAACTATTCACATTCATGTTTAGCATAATGTTCTTGTTGGCATATGAGAAATAATAAGAGTATGTCCATTTACAAATACAGTAAAACTCCTGAGTCATGAAGTTTTTTTATGAAGCACCCGAGTAATGAAGAACCTGAATTATGAAATGCTCCTTAGTTATGAAGTATTTTTCTTTGTTTAAATCATAGAAAACGATAGTTCTATAGGTATAACTATATCTTTTCCAAATCAACGTGGCAGAAGTGAATAATGAAATGGCAGAATTGAAAGTCATATTGCAGAAGTGAAAATGAAAAATGCAAGTATGACAAGCAATTACAATATAGAAGTTTTTTTTAATAAAAATTACAACTTCAATGCAATTGTGGTTTTTTTGCAATCTTCTCCACCGGACTCTACCATATAATAAGACAATACTCTATTATAAGCCAATACCCAATTATAGGTTGATATCAAATTATAATATACCACCTATAATTGTGTATTATCCTATAATGGAGTATTATATGTGAAAATGTAAATCATTAAGGCAGAGATTTACTATAAAATTTAGGTCATCAATGAATCAGATATATTGAGTATAAACTGTGTTTTCAGTATTGTTTGAGATTCAAATGATGTGTATTTCTTGTTTCTGATTTAAATTTAGGCAAAAATGACTACTACCATGATATATATTAATTTTTGTACAATAATGAGTAGCTATATAGATTTCCCACAACATTTACTTAATATTTGTTTAATTACCTCACTTTTGTATAAAATTTAGTTCACATCCATTTTAGAATAATATTTGTCATAGTTATCCCTCAATGACACAATTCTATTTCATTTTAATCACAGAAAACTATCACTGCACACGAACTATGAAGTGGCTCTCAGTTATGAAGAACCAATACAGGCAGGCCTCGCTTTAAGTACAACTCACTTCAGTAAATTTGTTACTTATTTCGAGTGATGTTTCGAAATAAGAACCATTCGTAGACGTAGAAAACGGAGACATTTTTTTGTGATTATTGCACGGTAACTAAAAAAAACATCAAAATTATAATCCAGATAAGGCTATTAAAAGTAATTGGTTCAGAAATTCAACATATCCATTTTTAGGGTGAGTTCCATATTTTCGAACACGTGAAAATCTTCATATATTAGTAATTATTTGACTTTTTTTCTATTGGTATCCGTGATTTTCTTTTCTGACCTGTCCGAAATTGTAGAACCAACCAATAACTTGGAACTTATTACTCTACTACCAAAAACATTTCATAGAGCATAAAATTGCGCTTTTAAATGTAGCACAATAATTATAGAAATCTAAGTATCTTTTAATTACTCACCTATACAGAGTGAGAGTTAAGCTACGGAGGGATTTTAAAACATTTAATAAATGCACGACTTTAAACTTTTTCATCACAGTCTCAAATAATGAAAGACTGTATATTATTATTAATGTGCCTATAAACGTAGTACTCTAATAACTCTAAAAACAAATATTCTTTATATAACTCATAGAAGATTATATATATAATCAAGGAGTGACAATTATGAATTTCTTGTTACTTTTATTCGCTTTAGTTACTGTTTGGTAACTAAACTGAGTCGTGATTTGGTAACTAAAGCGGGGGATGCTTGTACTTCATAACTCAGAAGTTTCACTGTATATCGAATGAAAAAAGTGATGAAATCTTAGTTGATTCAAATCATGTATGAATATTCATTCGCTATTATAAAGTCATGTCGAGCTCAAACTCCACATTCAATCTTTTAAGGGGTAAACTTCTGACGGTTCAATCAATGAAGCGAAACATAATTCAAATATTATGCAATTGTTTCCAAGAAAGTTTTTTACCTACATACTTAGTTTGATGGAAAAATAGTGAATAATTATTGAAAATAGTAATGAATATTTTACAATAAATTACGACCATGAAATCTTTTGAACGAAGTGAATACAGATCATGAGCTGAAAAATATAGTATTAATGGAAAGGTGGTTATTAATAACGTACCTCAAAAATGCTATACAGTTTGAATATATATGACATTAAGTATAGATATAACGAATATTTTCTTAATCTGATGTCTATAAAACTCTCATTTAATATAAAACCTGTATAGAATAATTCTCAAAGGGCTAGATTATTTTTTTCTATTTTATGCCTAAATATGTAATTCCATCACACAATTTCAAAACAAATAACAATAAATTCCTAGTTCACGTCCCTTTTACATTCAGAGGCGTGAACTAGAAAGTGAGTAAACGTCCTATTTTAATTTTATTTTTCTATTTGATTTATATTTTAACGAATGATAAAATCTTTAGTAATTTTCTGAACTTAATACAATTTCAAATAGAAATTTTTAGTATTATTTGTGATGTAGTCAAGATACTATATTTTCTGTCAACTAATAATTTTTAACAATATGTTATAATAAAATAAAAGATAATTATTAAATTTAAGAAAATTAATTTAAAAATACCTCCTTCCTAGTTCACATCTCTATTTCATTTGGAGACGTGAACTAGAAAAGGAGTATTTGTATCGATTCCTATTTCAAGTCCACAAATGAAATAGGGACGTGAACTAGGGATTCACCCATATAACTACTATTATTCACTCTTAAATCTTTATTTTCTTGATTGCGTTAACATCTGAAATAAATCTGAGAAATAAATCACTTAAAACAATTTCTAAATGTACCAGAGTACATTTTTGACTACAGACCAAACCGTTCGAAAGAACATTCTGCAGTGTATTTACTATGCAGTTTTATTTTTAACAGAGAATCAATCTCCTGAGGGTTATTGAGCTGATGTTATGGAAACAGAAAACAAGATGCATCGCCTCTTCACATTTGATGCAATATCTTTTTCACAATGTCACTCATATTACATGTCTGTCCTGTCGATAGGTGAAGGAATGTCCGAAAAATATATTAAATTGAACAATATTGCTTAGTTTTTTTCATACCGCCCCATCGCTAATTTTATCAGAGAGGCAATACAAAACATGTTATTGAGAAACGTGTGCGTACGGATTGACTGTACAGTTGTGCACATGTGCTTCAATTGGAGTTAGAGAACAAATATTGGTAATGGTATGTAAATAAATGGAAATTATATTTTATCAAATAAATAATTAATTAGTATATTGCTCTTTTTTCCAATATAGGCATTCAATAGTTTTTACATTATCATTTGAATTATCATAAAGTTAATAATATTAACACTTTCATTATATAATTTTTTAACGTTCACTAGAATCTATGCAGTTTAAAAAAATTGAATAGAAATACTTAAACGATTTTTTTAATCACGATCATGGACTTTTTCAACTAAATAATAAATTTTGCTTGTTTTTAATTAAAATATAGTCATTCAATTGTTATAACATTTTCATATGGAAAATTTTTGATCGATTAGGTAAAAAAAAATATTAACCCTTTATATAAGAATTATTTGTCTCAAACACTTTTTTTAAATTTACCACAGAGCTTTTAAAATCTAATATATTTCTCTTCACCAAAATATATAAAAAATTTGTAGGATTGATTAAATAAACTTCAATAATATATTATCTCAATTATTATCTATATATGTGATTATAGATCTTGTTATTTATTTAGTATAGCAACTCTATTAGTGTCATTAAATTAATTTATGCACAACTTACAGAAATAAAATCTTTGAAAAAATAAAGATCAAATAAACAACCTTTTATTTTAATTAAAAGGCAAGTAACTATTCTATGTCGAAGACAAAAACTCAAACAGCTCCAAACATCAATCTCAAACTGCTCCATATTACAACAGAATGAGTTATTACCATTTCTTGAAATTTACAGAACTCTAGCTAAGTTTAGTAATTTTTTTTATTTGGTACAAGAATTGGAAATTTAAAAAAAATTATAAAAATAAACAAGCATTGTGGACATTGTTAATGAATTATTTTATTTTTTAATTTTTAGTGAAATTTAACTTTTCCGAACTGTTTGATTTCATAAAATTTTATTTATTTAACAAATCAAAACTGTACAACTTTAAACTATTCAATTGGCATTTGAATATTTTTGTTTAAACTTTTGTTAACCATGTAGCATGAAATAAATATATATTAATGTAAAGCTACCATTTTTGGTCAGGAAACATTAACTAATCGTCAAAAGAAACTTTATAGTGACATGATTATTTAAGCAGAAAGTAAAATAAATTTCAGATAACCATGATTAAAATGTTATATTTTTCATATATTATAATCCTAATATAACAAGCGATAACTGTTTTTAATAAGTTAAAATTTATGTAGTGAAGATAAGCTAAGTATTTTCATGTTCTACTATAATGAAATGAATTTATATGTACATTAGAAATAATTTTGCAGCTTTTAGTTTAAATCTTTCGCACCACGTAAAGGTAGCTGCTTTAGCGAAAGATTTTAGAGAGAATAAGTTCTCCCAGGGAATTTCAACCCATTCAGTTTCATGCTTCACCGAATCATACGGAGAAGGTTTCTGTAACCAGATGCCATGATCCGTTCTTCTGAAACCGTCCTGCAACAAGGACAATTCAAGTTTCTGTTCCGGGCGAACCACTCCTCGATACACTGTGTGCAGAACACGTGGGTACAACCTGAGAGTACTGACAGCTCTGAAGTTGACACATCTTCGCGAATGCAGACTGGACAGGAATGAGCAATGGTGAGGTCAACAGATCCCAGATCTCTTCTGTTCCTCCAAATCCTGGCAGACGATGGACCGACAATCTTCAAGAATGACGAATGAAAGATAGAAGATTGGGCTTCACCTACTTTCCTCACTTCTTGAAGCTTGAAAGAGTCCTGTGCAGTGTTCCAAATGAGATGAAGGTTGAACTCGTCTCTTGGAGATGCCTCTAGGCCGTGAGATGATCCATCGAGCTCACTGAGAATATCCAGCCGGTCATTCAACGTCTCATAGATCGCTACATGAAGGTTGTGCATGGCAACAATCAGTTCGTACGTCCTCAGATCGAATTTGCCAGATCCGATCTGTCCCACGTGGTCCTCAAACATTCCACAGAAGTTGCGGTAGTAGTGGTTCCTCTCGAGGTTTGTCTTCATCTCCTGTTGAATTGAAGTTATTCCTCGGCTTAATCTGCAGGAACTAGCAGAATCAAAGCATAAATCGTCTGTGAAGAGATTCCTGTGTGAGTCAGTGAAGCGTCTGAGGATAGCTTCACAAAGTCCTGTCGTCTCATCTACAGTGATTGTGCCTTCCCTTCGTCGGTAAGTAAACTCCTTCACCATGTTCTTCATGTGGATCAGCATGACTAAGATGGAAGTTTCCCTGCTGTCGAACGTTGTTTCCATCCCAAGTTCCTCCAGTCTGTCCATCAAGTCTTCCACAGTATACCCTGACATGTCAGTTCTCTGAAGCAGAGTCTTGACCTCCTCGTGCAGGATCCTATGTTCCATCGAACAACCAGGCATCGTAGGTGAAGATATCGGTTAGTCAATAATAAATGAAAAAAGCCAGAGCGTTTGTAAAGCGTCTGTGCGGTGTGGAAGCTCAAAAGCGAATGAAGATGAAAATGGATTCAACCAGTTGGCTATTCGTAAGCTCCTCCCATTTCCGTGGTACATGCGGTTAATCTGATCTGATAAGATCCGAGTACAATGGGAAATATAGGCCTAAACTTGCCTATCCAGCTACTGACTGGAAAACCGGTTACTATTTCCTCAGATGTATGTATAATGTATATGGAAACTCTCTCTTTGTTATATTCTTCTGATACTTGAATTATTTATAAGCTTTGTAGTAATTTTATATTTTGAGAATATCAAAATGATAAATTATTGGTAAAGGAAATAAATTCATTTATTTATTTTACTTATAAAAAGACATTTAATTCTTCACTTAATCTAAACATCAAATCCCTGTCTTATACTGTGGAAGTGGGTGGCTATCATTTTCAGTGAAATTTAGCTGTTTACCACAACAAATAAACTTTGAGTCCAGAAATCCTGTTATTTATTTATTATTGTACTTATTTTAGAGATTTAAATATATACAAATGTATTTTTGTTATTTATTTTTACTGTTATACCTTAATCTATTTTTAATTAGAAATTATTCTAAAATATCAATATTTTTTTACATATCTGCAATATTACTAATATTTTATTTTTATTTTCATATGTACATACTATCACATGAAAATTTTTTAAAACTTGATAGTTTTTCAAGGATAGCTCTTGGATGTTGCTCTTCAAATACAAGTTTCTAGATTCTGTTCTGACAGGCTCATAGGCTTCATTTACTATCACCTCTTCATTTTCCTTTTCAATCTGTGAGTACAGCCACCGTTGATTGTATTCCTTTTCATCGCATTCCTTGGTATGTGACTGCATTCACGTAGTTGCTTTTCTGCATCCACGAGCTTGTCACCGACAGTGATAGCTGACTCAATTCATCTTCATTCATGCAGTCACTTTTTTCTTATGTTTAACTATTTCATTTGATGTCAGCGATATAGTCAGCGATAAACCCCTACTAAAATTATACTAATTTAGTGTATGTAAGCATACATTAGGACTGAAATATGTAATTGCGAATTTTTGAATTTCTACAAAATGGCGAATTTGAATTTGTTCCCAATTTCAAGAATAGAATTTCCTGGTTATTTTTTGTCTTTTGTATGTTTGTAAGAATATCTTTTAACTTCATTTATATCTCAATTATCATTTCATATTGAATCATTATTTTACATTACTTCATGCATCACAATGAAAAAATGTATAATCAAATATTATTTCCTAGGGTAAAGAATACCTGTATTTAGTACTGGAATTCATATAAAATTTGAAACTGATACCCCGGTGTAAATTTTGGTCAATTGGATTTAATTATTTTAATTGTTTTCGTTAAAATGTATATCATCCCTCTTGTAAGACCAGCTATTTACTTTTAACATTTGCAGTTAGGTTTAAAAATTCACAATTCAATGCATTGCAGCATATCAAAACAATATATCGAATAAATAATATAAATTAGCCGAAATTGTAACCAGTTATTACGTTAGAGTTCCGTCTTCTAACGGCAGTGACTGACATTCTTTTTCACGAACTTCTTTCGAAAGTCACCATAAAATAGTTGGAACTTTGTCGATAGTTTGGAGGGTTTATTTGCTTTCATTTTATTGTTTGTCTCCCCTCAAGAGCTGTAATGAAAGAAAGTTCTTAATGATTTCACTCTGAAGGAGAGTAAAGAAAACTTACCACATTGGTTTGTATCGACATGATGTCACTCACTGCTATATTATTTCAAGTATTTAACCTGTGTATTAAAGTCTAAAAGAATTTAGAATTATTCTACTAAATGATATATATAATAATTTTAGTAGATTATTTCGTTACAGTTTTATTAAAATTGTCTTTTTGTAAAAGGGGAAAGATTATAAAAGAAGATTTGGTTTGTAATAAAGTTTATTATTTTTGTAATTAATAATTCTCTAATGAAATAATATTGACGATAGTTTTTTATGTACTTCATCAAATATTATTTTCACCATTGAATTAATTATTTGTAGCTAATAAAAACGGGTAGAAAATAATACGTGTAATCTATTTAAAAGCACTCTCTATTTAGAGAAAAACTACTTATATTAGATTGTATATTAGATTATAAATTATTTAAGATTGCAATTTTAATAATAATATTTGCACTTAATAAACATTGAAGGTAATTTAATTGCATGATCATTAATTGTATATGATTTAAATAATCAAAAGCGTATAGTCCAGATGGCATTGAAGTTGAATTAAGCATGGGTAAAACTAATAAACATGAACCACTGGTTCCAAACGGTCTAAATAATGAAATAGAAATTCGAACGCTTTGGCATTTGACGGGGATTATTTTAGTGCATATATACATAATTTTACGAAATATGTTCACAACATAAGGAAAGTCTAAGTTAGAGACTTGATAATGATGTAGCTGAGACTTTGCATATACACACAGAGAAATGGATATGTTCACACAACACAAAAAAACGTTATGGTAAACCATGTTCATATGTTACTATTGCACTAACAATGTCTCCATGTTCTACCAGCATTTCATAAATTGTTACAAGGACATAGGTGACATTTGTTACAGTAACACATGAAAATGTAATGATGGAGTAAGAGAAATGTTGTTTGAACATAGTGAAATGTAATATTGGTATTGAAGGAATGTTATACCAACACATGAAAATGTAATGATGGAGTAAGAGAAATGTTGTTTGAACATAGTGAAATGTATTATTGGTATTGAAGGAATGTTATACCAACACATGAAAATGTAATGATGGAGTAAGAGAAATGTTGCTTGAACATAGTGAAATGTATTATTGGTATTGAAAGAATGTTATACCAACACATGAAAATGTAATGATGGAGTAAGAGAAATGTTGTTCGAACATAGTGAAATGTATTATTGGTATTGAAGGATTGTTATACCAACACATGAAAATGTAATGATGGAGTAAGAGAAATGTTGCTTGAACATAGTGAAATGTAATTTTACGTACAGTAATTTATTTTAGTAGGCGGTTAAACGTCTGCTTCGGAACAAAAAGCCATATCGCTAATGTCAAAAGGAAACTAATTAAAAGGGATTTAAAAGCAATAAAATAGGAAAGTGACTCCATGAACAAAGTCTTCGACAAGTTTTCGGTGACCTGTCTCATGCATGCAGAAAAGCTACTCCGTGAGGCGGTGAATGCAGTCACTTACCAAGGAATGTGACGAAAAGGGACACAAGAACCTGTGACTGCACGCACGGATGGAAGAGGAAAATGAAGAAACGATAGTAAATGACTATCTAACAAATAAATTAAAATAATTAAATATGAACCTCGCAATTGAAGAACATAACTCTAGCGCTATCCTCCAAAACTGCAAGTAGAGTAAAATAATGATAAACATGGTAATAATTTAAAAAAAGACAATCGCTATTCCAAATTACAACAGTTCGGGTACCAAGGGACGTCTTCCCCTTTCTCTTCCATCCACCAAAAACAGCTTCACATAAGTAAGGATAAATAAAAGAATTACCTAAAACATCTAATACATTTATAAAAATTTTAAATCACAATGACATAGCTATAGTTTAAATAGAGAATTAGCTATAAATGAAAAAAAAAAACTTAAAAAAAACAGTACGATCAAAATAAATATGAATCCTCTTATTTTTCAATATAATAAAATTCCTCTTTAGCTATTTATCACATATAATTGAGGTCCTTTCTAACAAAAACATACATTCTAACTTTACTTTGAGAATAGAGCTTCCTTTTTTATTTATATTCCAATATTTGGAATATAATAGATTTCATGAATATATACCAACTTCAATGGCCCAGAAAAATGAAAATGAGGAAGTGCCACCACACCGATGTTATTTGTCAACACTTCGTAAGACCTCAAGTGTTCATTGTATCCAACAGTTACAATTTTAACTAAATGAAAGTGCACGTTCCCTTCTCTACATTCGATTGACGAAATTCTCGCAAACTGCGGCATCTCATAATCGACATCTAGTAAAGCTACACAGTCGTTTATGAAGTAGCTACTTGGTATTTTTAATTTTAATCCACTTATGATTAGTGGTGTTACGAATTGAGGGTCCAACTTCTTGCACAAAACCAAAAACAGATGCATGTTTTTGCAAATATATAGAGCTAGCTAGGTGCAGCATATGACGCTCTGCTATACTCGTGCATAAGTTAACACGAGATCTACAACTTTGGGAGATAAATTTACATTCAAGATTTTTTCCTTCAAATCGCATGGACCACAGATGACAAAGAGGGCCCAACATTTTCATTAATCTAGGATAATGGAGAAGATGGTGATGCTTCGGTTTGAGGTGTGACCTGAATAGTTTCATGTACAGGATATGATGAATTTCAATGATAGATTGGAGATTGTCAATTAATTCTAATGATATTGATTTGAGCAGGATAATATTTAGGATATCATACAAGGTTAAATAGTATTGCCAAACTTCACAAGATGACGGGATATGAATACCAAACATTATTGTAAAAGAAAATACTAAATTAATCATTTCCGACGCAGATAAACCGAGATTTCTCCTTTGGATATTTTGTTGCTTAAGTGAAGGAGGTCTATTGGAACTTCTACCAAAATCAAAGTATCTGATACTGTCATTAATGAAGTCAAGAGTTAGAATATCATTTGATATGTAATAGCTGATTATTTCAGACATTCCATAGTTGGCTACTCCCTCAGCAAAATCATGCATCAAATCTACAATATCATTAGAAGTAACATGATAATCATCTATCAAATTCAATACACAATTGCTTCTTACCCCTGTTAATGAAAGATCATCTGTTTCTATGTCTACCTGATAATTGTTTGGATTTCTTAAAAGGGCGATATTCTCAGTTGTCGATATTCTGAGCATTTCTTTACCAATTTTACAGATCCTACAAGGAAAGTTAGCCGAGAAAGATTCAGTGAAATTTAGTATTTGGTGAAGGCCTAAGTTGTCACCTGTGATCCCGGCAAATTTGAAGAATATCTTACTTGAGTTTATCGTTAGTCCATCGGACTGTAACATATTTATTTCATCTATTATTTTCGTTAATAGCACATCTATTTTATTTCTAACAGTAGATGGAAAAACTGCACACGTGTATATATTAGTTAGGCTGCTGTAAAAATACGGAGGAAAACATCTCAAGGATAAATATATGCATCCAACTTTATGAATACCCTTATGTGATCCTAGAGCATTGCCAGTTTCTAATTCGTCATAAAAAAGTATGAATGGAAATGTATCCTCTGGTAAATTTCGAAATTTAGAACCATCTTTCAAGTCACTAAGGCATTCATTTTCTGTGTTCATATAGTTTCTAGCAGTTTCTAGCAAATCATTGTTACCGAGTATAGTGGAGAGAAGTGATGATAGAGGTACGTATTGGCATGAAACAGACTTTTGAACTCCATTGGATTGTTGTATGTAATCCAATGTTACAGATTGAGGTGCTATCAGTAACTCCTTCTCATACAAAACTTTCTTTCGTTTATACTCAGTATCAAGGTTTTTGAAAGAATCACCTATTCCAAATTTAGACTCTATTAAATCTCTAGTGTTATTAACTATGTGGTCAATATCATTTCGTGTCATATGCAGTTTGCTGTACAATTTCATTAAAAAGCCTAATTCATTTTGATCAATATCAGAACTTGCTACATCAGGCTGAGGCTCAATATGAGGTTCATTGTCAACCTCCACTTCCATAGGAATTACATTATCATTTCGGTTTACAAGTGAATTTCGCTGCTTTAAATGTTTATTTTTAATATGATTGTATAAACATATGACATTTCTATACTTCCTTGAACAATTATTTTGTTTGCACGAAAAGAACATATGTTGAGATACTATATGAGATACATTTACGTGATTTCGCAACAAAGATAGAGAAGGGAATGTGAACTCACAAATAAAGCATACTAACTGATTCATGACTAAGCTATAATATTTAACAACAAGCTACTAAATATTGACGAGTTCTTTCAAGTGGTCATCTCGTCATAGCTATAGCATGTAGCTATTTATCTTTACTCTTAGCTAAATTATCGCTAATTGTTTATTTAGTCATAGATTTCAGAAATGAAGACAACCTAGGTGATTTTCTGTCATATTTTGTTTCAATCTGATACAAAAATACCTGAATGAAAGTCCAAACTGTATCCAGTTCATATGGATATGATAAATTAAGGACTTGAAAGGTTTTGAAGGAGATATCCAGAACCTTCTTCAAATCACAGAATTGCCAAGCAACATCATCATATGCGAGAAGGTAGAAGGGTTCAGAAGTTTGTAGAACTTTGTAGATAAGTGGTTGGAAGCTAAGCCCGTGATCTAGGTACCTCTGACGACGCTTAGCTGCATCCAATTTTTGCTCAGCAATACTCTGTAATGAAAAAATTGCTATATTGCAACGTACTAGCTAGGTATTATGTTTTATGTAGGAACAATTATTTCAGAAAAAATGATTAACTTAGCAACATTTTTCTGACAAACAACACCCACACGAATTAACTCGTTTCACACCTGTATTTCAAGGGCATATATTTCTACACAAACCAAATACTCTAAGGAAACTGAGCGAAGACATTCTGCGCATCATCTAAAGCTACTAGCTAAGATCACTTCACAGACACATTCACTCACAGGGTAGCTAATTACTATTTTCTGATAGCATACTAATAGACATGTCAGATAACATAGTGACCACTTTTGCGCTTAATATAGCTAGCTATACATATAATAAACAATATACAAGTATAAACCCCTGCAGATAAACCAAAGGGAAAATTGAGACGTACAAATTAATCTCATAAAGCTAATAAAAATATATGACAGAGAGGAATATAGATTTGATAACATTAAAAATATGTACAAATAGTGCCCCACACAAATTGATATTATCCTAAATCATAGAATCTATAGCGCTCAAAGTCAATATTTGAAGAAAATAATTCAATTTCAAAAATCCTCCCAGACAATAGCTATAAACTCACAGCTGTGTTCTTTCAGCCAATCCAATACAATCCTGAATAAAATCTATCAAGTATTTTTCAAATAGCTATATCAAATGATACAATTTGTTATAAAATAGTTATCTGGCTTAACTTACATTTACAGAAATCACAAAAGCATCTGAACTCTCTTGATTCGATGGCTTCCACATAGGTTTGTTAGAAACTCTCCGTGGTGGTTGAGGAAGGACACGTGGGAGAGCTTTCAGAATAGCCAAGTGGTAGGCATCATCTGATGGGTTCAACATAAAGTGTCTTAATACAAATTTAGGGAGAATTCAAAGAACAGCAGCATATAGAAGAATATACAAACCTAGATAATACTCATCAAATACTACTTTAGCATGATGAAATATTTAAAATTCTACTTCAACTCAATGAACAAATAGATAACTATCTGATGTTGAAATATCGCTAAATTAGTTAGCTACCTGATGAGAAGTCATCTCTTGTCAATACAATGGAGTGCAATCCCAACTGATGAGCAATGGTTAATGAGGCTAAATCCCAAGAGTAGAGGAAGCCTCCATTATTCCCAGGATACAATCCTTCAAAGTCTGATTCAATCTGTAGTGAAAAAATGTTATACAAGTTTTTAAAAATAAGTAATTAGGTTAATTTTAAACCAAATATTTATAAATAATGCATCAAATGTCAAAATCAATTTGCAAAGTACATTAGTGAGATATTTAAGCTATTAATAATGAATCAAACTCACTAGTGTATAACCATGTTTATGCTTGAGAGCTGGATACTTTACAGTAGTGTTAGTAGCATGACCTGGATCAGTACGGTTCTTCTTTCTCTCTTTGAATGTGTCACCCCAATATTCTAAAACTTTCATCCAAGGGGCATCAGATGAGCTCAGCCAGTTAATCTTCAGCAGAATTTTTTCATCTGGTTCACATTCAGTCTGAGATTCAGAACTTGATGATTTTTCATTAATCTTTTTGGTGGTATACCTTCTTCGCATATTACGATATCTGTCCATAATTTTGCCACCGCTGTTCTTTTTCTTTGAAATTGCAGAGTAAAAGTATGCACTCTTATTTTCTTTTGGAAATAGTTCTACAATTTCGTCAGCAATAGCTTCAGCAATCGATGAGGACAATGAATCACTAGCACAGAGTACTGCGTCAATAATTAGTCTAATCAAATCGCACCTTATTTTTTCATTCAAACTGCCATATTTGTTATACCAACTTATAATACCTCTCCCAATGCTAGATGCTTCAAGGAACTCATTAATGGTCATGTTGTTAACCAAGTAATTGGGAGATAGTTTAATTTTCTTAGCACTCTGATTATAGGTTTCTTGATCATTGTCTGCTGATGACTTAGATTCGCATGGGCGATAATCTACTGCTGGCAATTGAAATTCTGAGCCTAGAACTTCAACATCTGAAGCAATTTCTATAGAAGTAGAACAATTACCAAGATTGGAATCAACAATTGAGTAGGTAATACCATCAACTTCCAGTTTTGATTCATTAAATGACTTGCAATAACTCTCAGATGCATCTTCAGTAACTAAACTTGATGATGAACCAGTTTCATTGATTTTATTTTCAGCATATTTCTCAAGATAAAGAGCAATTTTCTTTCTAATTCCAATATTAGGTAGAAGCTTTTTCATTTCTTGCTCATTTAATGAGAAAAGAACATCTTTATCAATATTTTGTTCTATGAAAATATCTATCATCTTCTCTTGGTTCAAAGATTTTAACATATTACTAATGAATGGATCCATACTCATTTCTTACCCAAGTCTTGGTTCAACAGTTATCCAGAACACAGAACAGTTGCACACACAAGGACAGGTACAGCTGCAAAAAGGATTCCAGCATTCACAATTAGATGAAACAATATTTATGAAAGACTCAAATTGATAAAGATCTTGTTGGAAGCAGACAATATTGATGTGAATATACGAGTCTTCAAACTTGATTTCAAGACAAAAATAAATCATGCTATATTAAGAGATTTCCTGAAATATGAATCAAAAATTAATCAAAATGTTAATCAAATTAAAATAAGTAGCTTACAAACTATGCTTCATATTATGTAGTTAGTTAGCTACTCTTTGTCTTGCAGTAGCTAATTAATAATAAACCATTTTTGGTTTATTTCAAAAATGTTATTGAAAATATATACTACCTAGCAAGTTACAGTATATATATATATTGTTCCTATTACCGTCGACTGGGGAAAATTGTACACACATTCAATTAATTGCGCGTAGAAGATTCATTAATAATTTAATAGTATTAGAGAAGTCTAGTTTGCAAAAAGGTAGTAGCTATATACATATGTTAACTTTACAGGTAGCTATGTTACAAAAAAATCCATCATATACAATAGAGGTAGCTCCAAGAGAAGTAATAATGCAAATCTTCAGAATACTGAGAATGCGGCAAATTGTAGGTCAAATCATGCGTCCCCTTTTTCTCTAAGAATATAGAAGATGGACCAAAGCTGCTATTTTTAATGTGTTCCCCATTGAATTTTATTCTAGAGATCATATAATTCACTGGACATAGTATGTCTCTAAAATATCCATGCTATTATCAAAATATATCTAAAATTAAAAACAAATTCACAGATAAAAGTTTAGCTACTAGTATACTGCATTCTAACGTGATAAGCACCATATAAAAATATATATTATGAAACTATTTAAATTTGTTAACATATAAACAATAAATTTAACACAAATATAGAAGAATGTTTGTAGCTATACTTCTATTGTGTATTTTTAAACTTTCATTATCAAGATTCATTAGGGGTATTAGAGAGGTGCGTAGAATTTGCCCCACATATCTAGTGCATGCGATTTGCCACAATCAACTCTATCAAATAATGTATTGCTAGTCTTGCCTCATGATTATGGTTTAATTTAGTGGAGGAGTCAGGGTGATAAATATATTGTAAAGTAGCCATAGGCAAAACAATAGGCTGTCAATTTTTCTGAATATCTAAATCAGTCAAGCCAGTAATTCAAACTTCTTATTAGCTAACAGTAATTAATTATTAGGTTTACATTTTGAATTAATGTCTATACCAAGAATTTGAAGTTTCAACTCTGAAAGGATTTTTTAAAAAAGCAGTGAATCTGTTTGATAAATGGTTTTATCTAAACTGTGTAAATCAGTAAATGATAAGCAAATCATTTAGAAAATTGTCATAAAGGATACAGATGCATCAGTAATAAGCTCTGTGGCAATCTGTAGAAATAGGGAAAATGTTCTCCAGATATTTTTTGAGCTAGCAGAAATGACTTCAGTCCAATCTGTTTAGTTTTTTTAAATGCAAGCATGGGAATTATTACATAAGTGTTCAAAATTTTCACAGTATGAACATGAAAGCATAGGATTTGATTTAGAATTGTTCTTCAAGATTCTGCTAAATCTTGTAAACATGTACCATATTCTATAGACTGGTCTCTGAGGTTTTCAAATAGAAAACCTTCATCTTGGACCCAAATTACAATTTTTAAATATCTTAAATGTGGCAACCTTGGATTAGGATTAGTTAAAATGGAAACAAATACATTTTCTCACTTCAATGGCAACTTTCCCATGTGTCCGAAATTGTCCTAAGTTGATGACAAGAAAAAATAATTCTAAAGAATACCAGGTGGTAACAGGTACCACCCTGTATTACATCAATTTATCTAAAGTTCTGAGCAATTTGGCAAACATTGTTTAAGAAACCCTAAAATTTTCTTGATTCTCCGATTTCTTTACTTTTTGTTTCCAAATAATAAATGAATAATGGTAATGAAAAGCATTTGAGAAATACTTTATTTTGTATTTTGTTTCCATCTAAATAAAAATAAGAATAACAAACATTCATGCTTGTCTGCAGTGAAAGATTTAGAAATGCTCCCTATTCAGTGAAAATAAAAAAAATTGCAATATCGGCTATTTATTTCTATATTGCCATTGATTTTCAGAGACAGTAACAAGAAATTCAGGTGAATAGAGAAAAATTGGGGGATTCTTGACAAATCCAAAATTTATCAGACACACATTTCACAATGTAGCTAACATATAAGGAAAATAAAAAATCCTCACCAATTAGCTAGGATTCCCACACTCTGAACCTTGAGGTTATGATAAATTATCTTAGCAAGTATCTGCGCATGTAATACAGACTATTAATACATAGTGTGAATAATTTGATAGGAAAACAATTCCAGCCAAGAGTATTTCTAAAACATTGCCAAAGAGAAATAGATAATGACAAATAGCTACCCAGTCTGCAGAAATAGAGAAAGTGTTCTTTTTTTTGAGGAAGCTGTTCACAGTAACAGAACACTACAGTAATGTTTTAAAAGGTGTCAATGGATCACGCCAGTCAGTATAGATATTGAATCTAAAATCATGCCAATCCTTTTAAATTAAAACTCCCACATATTGGGATTTTTAATGCACATCAAACATAATTATGTGATGTGCACTATGTGGTATATACAATATATTTGTAAATGAGATTATTGCAATACAAACCTCTTATACACTATGCAAGTATGCAGTATGCACTGGTGCAGTACATAGCTACAGTCTACTCAGTCTATGTAAAACAGTAAAACATGTTCTGTTCTGAATAAAGTTGAAAATTCATCACTCCCCATGAAAGGGTGACAAAAGCCCACACGACAAAATCCCCAGCGTCAAAAGCCCACAGCGACAAAAGCCCACACCGACAAAAGCCAAAAACAATAAAACAAACATATATTCTCTCAAAAATAGGCAAATTAGAAATTATCACTAGTTTTCTACAAATTAACATTACAAATTAGTTATTTCTCTCCATGAGCAAATTAAAAGATCAAAAACACTGCCATTTTCTCGCCATTTAAATGGCGAGAAAAGCCATGTTTTATAACTTGGATTATCTGGAAATTTGAGTTTTGAAATTGACGCTTATTAGGTATAGAGAGAGTTTGTAGAATGTAATTACATGTAAACATAGGGATTAATTAGCTTTTGTTTGCTAAGAAAATAACAAAAATATCACAAATTGTGCAGGGTGCCTGGTTATTTCCCAGACACATTTTGAAATGTTAAAAATAAAGGTAGGTATCTGTATGACTTGCATTGTAATTTCATTTTAAAATTGTAGACCTGATAAACCAATTAAACATTAAAGTTTACACATGGGTAATTTTCAGGTTAGGACTTAGGCCTAATCAATTATTTACCGTGAATTACGGCACGGTATTACGATAACTTATGATGACATTGAGTTGAATCAGTTGATCATAGACTGTACCCACAAATTCACAACAGTAAGAGTACATGATATTGTAACTGTATACCTAGTACCCAGTCTTAGAGTCTGTAGAATAGGGTAAGCTGGACACCATGATTTACCTGTTTTGTCTCTGATAATTACAAGTAAGCATAAGGATTAAACAATTAATTAACTTTTGTTTGTCAAGAATCTTGTAAAAAAAATATCACCAATTCTGCAAAGGGTGTAGACTACTCAGTCAGTCTGAGTAGGCCCCTTGCCATATTTCAAAGTATGGCAGGAAAGTCGCCAGTGTAGTGAGAAAATGAATTGGTCTCACTCTCCAAGATTGCTGAACCCAGGTTGGCACATTTAGGATTTTTAAAAAGTGAATCTTGGCTCCCAGGTGAAGTTTTTTTACTTGAAAACATCCTTATGCTTCATTTCTGATGCACGTAGCTACATCCTTTGAGACTATTTATTAGGCATTTCACCTGTTATTCAAATCTTTTAAAACCTATTTCATCCCTCCAAAGTCACAGAGTCCAAGCCAATTTGTATTTGTAGCTTGCTGAGTGAATTTGGCTCATTTTTGAATGATTTCAAGGGACACACTGAAACGCGGAACTGCTGAAACTGCAAAAACTTTGCGCTCCGTAGTTCCGCAATTTAGCATCCTAATTTGCGGAACTGAAAAGCGGAACTCTGCAATTCAGCGTACTGAAATGCAGGACTGATGCGGAATATTCGGCACTTCTGCAAATATTCTCATTATTAAAGTAAGTTTGGGCAACTTAAAGATGTCTGCCATTATCCAAAATTAACAGAGCTCTTCTAATACACTTTCTCTCTCTACCTATCTTTGTCCGTACCTATTTATACCAATTAAACATCGTCAGTAACATCTCAAACTTTGACATCACTATTTTTCAACCATTTTCTCATGTTTGAAGTAAGTTTTGGACCTCTTAAACTTGTCAGTCATTGTCCAAAATTAACAGAGCTCATCTAATACACTTTCTCTCTCTACCTATCTATGTCCATACTTATTTCTGCCAACCAAATATTGTCAGTATACTCTAAATCTAAAATTAACATGGCAGCATAGGGATTAATTAAAAATTTCTTATTAGGGTAAACACACAGTTGTTGAACACGGCTAATCAAATGACTCGTCGATTCAACTGCTTGACTTATCAAGACCTAGGTGAACACCCACTATTCGTAAACTGTGTTCGTTCGACAACTGTGTGTTTATCCTTAGTACCCTAAAGTCGCATCCACACTAGGTAGCTATCAATTTATTTTGGTAACTCTCCATGTATAAGAGTATGTCAGTTAAGGCCAATTAATTGGCTTAGATTTGAAATGGTCAAATCTCAGATATGTCTAATTGGCTTTAAATTTTGAATTAATTCCTATGTTCCCAGTTCCCATGTTAATTTTGGCTTGGAATCTTCACAAAATGAGCCAAGTTGGCTTGGCTCAGTTTCTTAGGGAATTTTTTGGCTCAGAAATTGGCTTACAATTTTCCAGACTCTGAAACATGGGTAACTCTTTCAAACACAAACTCTAAAATATATGAACACAAACACTGCGAGTGTCCACTGTCACCGTGTCGGAGTGTCTACACAATGTTTTCAATGCTTAGCTTATTGAAGTAAAACTAACAAACTTTCAATTTCACCACGTTCTGCAGAGTTTGTGAAATATTTGAAAGATTCTTTTCTTGGCGAACAATTTGTAATTAATATTGAATCCCTATGTTTACATGTAATTAGCAGAGACAAAACAGGTAAATCTTGGCGACCAGCTTACCCAACTCTGCAAACTGGTAATTTCACTGTTTGTGTTTGGAGTTTTTCAACAAGTTGGAAAACACAAGAATAGACGAATCTAGTGTTTGTCAATGACACAAATCACACAAACCAAACACTAAAATCAAAGAACACAAACAATGAAATAGACAAAAAGATTTATAGCGTGGATGCGGCTTAATTGGCTCTAACTGACACACTCTGAATTATTTAGAGAATGGAGAGACGGTGAGACCTGGAAAGAATTTAAGAAGGTTGACAATTCTGAGACCGCAGATGGTGAGACCAACTCTTTATTAGGTAGGTACTTGCCTACTACCTACTTGGAATAAAATGAAGACAAACCAGTTCTACATTTCGTACAATAATTTAAATTTGAAACAATTTATCCTAAAATTGTTTCAAATTTAAATCTAAAAAAAGAATAATTTTATTTTAAATTATTGTACGAAATGTGGAACTGGTCAATAATTGAGAACTTGCTTCCACTGGTCGATAATTCGGAACTTACCTACCCTAATTGGTTTCAATTTCAGAAATAAATTTTCCACCTGGCTTGAAATTTTGAATTAATTCCTATGTTGCCATGTTAATGATTAATCTTTGCTTGAAATCATAATAAATTTTGATAAAAAAAATTGGCTCATAATTGGCCAACTGCTTGTCATACTATGAAACAGGTACTGCTGAGTCAGTGCTGACCACACCAATACCATAATCATGAAATAGGTATAGGTAGCCTTTTATCTGATTTTATCTTAATCAGACTGACACAAATATTCTAAAAGACTGAGTACTTAAGATTCGCTTCACAAATGATATTTAATAAACAAAAGTGCTTGAATTGTATAAATTTTATTTTCAGTTCATTGCTTTTATCATATAAATTTACTGTGTAAAATTTTATATATACCCACGATTGATAGGAACAAAGATATTACATTGATTGTATTCTGCATGAACTGTGTACGTTACACTTGCAGTGGGGATGAAATTGGGTTAAACATCTAGAGACATCTTGCCATGTCACTGTTATTTTGAGGACAATGAATTGCAAATAATAACTATAAATTGATAATTATAAATGATTCTGGTAATTGTGATAAATGAAAAAACATTGAAATACTATAATCATCAACTGAGGCTTGGTGAGTAGCGACTGTAAGGATATCATTCAATGTGAGCAAAACCTGTATTTTATGATTTAATCTAATTTATAGGTGACGTAACTTGGATACCGAGTTGTATAAAAGGAAACACAAATGTTAATTATTTAGTCTGTATTTCTCGAATATATTTAATCTACAAGAGCCAATTTCCTTCATCCTAAATATAATAATACAACATGGCGCTGTACAAAAGCAAGAGCAAAGGAAGAGGAAAGACTTCAGAGCAAGACGTACCAAAATGGTTATCACTTCTCCTGGAAAAACAAGAAGAAACACGCTTGCAACAGGAAGAAACACGCTTGCAACAGGAAGAAACACGCTTGCAACAGGAAGAAGCTCGAGAAAATCGACATCAAGAAGAGATGGAAGCAATGCGTCAACTTTTGGCGACTCAACAAAATCAAGCTTCATCTTCGTCCAATAACTACGGACAGCGGAACAATTCAGAGCGAATTGACAAAATTCCGAATCTTCCCAGACCACCAACTCTACAAGCAGATGCAAGCTACACTAAATTTGTGGAATGGAGAGAGGGATGGAATGACTACTCTACTGTTATACATCTTGAACAACAAACTCCAGAGACACAAAGAGCACATCTAAGAAGCTGTATGAGCACCGACATGCGTCTGCACATGAAATGTGCAATGGGAATAGATCGTGATGAAGACACGACTACAGAGGATATTTTAGACCGCATTCAGGCACATATGCGACAGAAAAGAAACATCACTCTTGACAGAGTTGATTTCACTGAACGCAGACAAGAAGAAGCCGAAACATTCGATAACTTCTATGTAGCAGTTAAAAAACTGGCTGAAGAGGCCGATCTGTGCAATAACTGCGTGGAACAGAGGATCACTACCAGAATTATTTCTGGAATAAAAAGTCAAGAGCTTCGACAGAAACTTCTAGCACTTAATCCTTTCCCTCAACTACAAACAGTTGTTGACATGTGTCGAAGTTATGAGTCTTCGATGAAAGACTGTGCTTCAATATCCCGAAAATCCGTCAATAAAATTAGCAATTACAAGAAAAACTTCAAAGATAATAATTTCACGAAGAGTAATAAATTTAAAGCTAATGACGAAAGAAAGACGCATTCTAAAAAATGCAACTACTGTGGAGGACGCGAGCATGAAAAATCAAAATGCCCAGCCAAAGATTCTACTTGCAACCACTGCAACAAACCAGGTCACTGGAGTTCAGTTTGTTTTCACAGGAAACAAACTGAAAAAGAAACTAGTGTAAAAAACACAGGAAGAGTACATTATTTACGATCAACCAAGGATCAAAATAATGATACGTCTACACCAAGAGTGTCAGCGACATTCATATACAAAGGATCAATGCACACAACGTCAATCATCCCTGATACAGGAGCAGAAGCAAACGTTGCAGGACCTTTTATTTTGGAGAAACTTCAAATTTCATCCAATAACCTGAAGAAGCAGCATAATCAAGTTTTGGTTGCAGCTAACGGGTCAAAACTGAAAGTATTGGGATCAATAAATCTTGATATAAAAATCAATTCAGTAACCACCCATGAAGAAATTGTCATATGCAAAGATCATACTGAAATTCTTCTATCATGGAAAACATGTCGAAACTTGAAACTAATTCCAAATGATTTTCCAAAGCAAATCAATAAAATTGACATAAAAGATGCGAACGTTCTAAAAGAACAATTTCTTCAAGAATATAAGGAAGTCTTCGATTGCGAAGAAGAACTGAAACCTATGCTTGGAACACCAATGAAAATTCATCTGGATGAAAATGCAACCCCTTACGCTATTCATTCAGCTCGTCAAGTTCCAATTCCATGGCAAGAAGATGTTAAAAACAGTCTCGACGTCATGGAGAAACAAGGAATCATTGCCAAAGTCGGAGATGAACCATCAGTGTGGTGCCACCCGATGGTAGTCGTTGCCAAGCCTAAAGGCGGTATTCGAATATGTGTGGATCTCACAAAATTGAACAAGCAAATAAAAAGACCTGTTCATCCAACCACATCACCCAGAGAAGCCATTGCTGGAATAAAAGAAGGATCAAAATACTTCACAACCATTGATGCCAAACATGGTTACTGGCAAATAGAACTTGACGGATCATCACAAAATCTGACGACCTTTATGACACCTCAAGGAAGATACAAATATCTTAGAGCTCCAATGGGATTGTCATCAACAGGCGACGAGTACTGCAGAAGACATTCTTCAGCCATAGGAGGACATCCAAATATACAAAAGGTAATGGATGATGTTCTGTTATACAACGACAATTTCGAAGAACACGTCAAAAGTGTCAAGAATTTCTTAGAGCTCTGTCGAAAGCACAAGATAACTCTCAATAAAGAAAAATTCTGTTTCGGATCGACAGAAGTCAATTTCGTTGGATATGTTGTTAGTTGCGACGGAGTGACTCCTGATGATAAAAAGATCAGTGCACTTAAAGAATTTCCAACTCCAACAAATGTATCTCAACTGAGATCATTTCTCGGCTTAGCTAATCAATTTGAAAGATTTTCCAATGAAATAAGTAAATTGGCAAGTCCACTACGAAGTCTTCTGAAGAAAAACATCGTATTTCAATGGTTACCACCACACGAAAAAGCATTCGTTGATCTAAAAGAGTCCCTTTGTAAACCTCCAGTTCTCATTCATTTTGATCTAGGAAGAGAAACGGTTCTACAAACTGATGCGTCCAAAAATAATGGATAGGGATTTATTCTTTTACAAAAACAAAACGATGGATACAAAATCGTTCAATGTGGATCTCGTTTTCTAACAGAAACTGAAAGCAGATATGCAATTGTAGAGCTGGAGCTACTTGCGGTAGTATGGGCGATGGATAAATGTAAGACTTACTTGATAGGACTTCCAGACTTCAAGTTGCAAGTTGATCATCGACCTCTACTATCTATTCTTGATAAGAAAACTCTTGATCAAATACACAATCCACGTTTACAACGACTAAAGGAAAAGGTGATGAGATTCAAATTCTCCACAGAATGGATTCAAGGGAAGAAACATGCTATACCTGATGCGCTTTCCAGATCACCAATATCTTCAGCATCGCCAGAAGATGAAAAATTTTCTTCATCAGCAGAAGAATCATCTAATATCATAAGAAGAACAAGAATGTCTTCATCTTATGAAGATCTGAATATCAAAATACTCAGAGATGAAGCCGAAAAGGATCAAAACTATCAAATTCTCAGGAAGAGTATTCAAGATGGATTTCCAGTAAATCGGAGAAAAACCCATCCAGCTATTAAACCATACTGGAGCATCAAAGATGGATTGAGCATCGATAAAGGTATTATTCTATATGGATCCCGTATTGTTGTGCCCTTGAATGCAAGAAAACAACTTCTGGATAAACTACATGCTTCTCATCAAGGTGTAGAAAGGTCTAAGCGACGTGCTCGCCAAACGATTTATTGGCCAGCAATTAATTCAGACATCGAAAATAAGATTTCTTCATGCGAGAAGTGCCAACTTCATCAATCAGCGCAACCGAAAGAATCTATGATGACGGATCCTCCACCCTCAAGAGTCTTTGAGCATGTGTCTGCAGACTTCTTTTCATGCTCTGGAAGAGATTTCTTAGTTTACGTAGACAGACTCTCAGGATGGCCGGTAATATACAGTTTCAACAGAGGGAACACGACTGCAAAGAATTTGATTGTTGCTGTTCGTCGCTGTTTCACAGATTTAGGTGTGCCCATCATTTTCAAATCTGATGGAGGCCCTCAATTTTCCAGTTCCGAATTTAAGAAATTTCTTAAAAGGTGGGGAGTACAGCATGTGCAATCAACCCCATACTACGCTCAATCTAACGGTCACGCAGAAGCTGCAGTAAAAGCCATGAAGAAGCTTATAGTCAAATCTACTGAGAATGGGAATACTGATTCTGAAGAATTTCTCATTGCTTTACTAGAGTGGCGAAATACACCTCGGGAAGGAGGATTATCTCCTGCACAACTGCTGTTTGGTCACCCAATGCGAATTCTACTGCCTGCTCATCAAAATAGCTTCGATCAGAAATGGCATAAGACAAGAGAAGAGTTTGATGAAAAGTGTGCCCAACTAAAAGACAAATCTGTACAAAGATACAATGAACAAAGTAGATGTTTAGATAAACTGAAAATAAATAGTAAAGTTAGGATTCAAGATGCCATAACACACAAGTGGAATACAATTGGAACTATTGTTGGTATCGGAAAGCACAGGGACTACCTGATTAAAACACCGAGCGGAAGGACACTATGGAGAAACCGAAGATTTATCAAATCTTATTAATCACATTGAAAGACTTATTTGACTTTGAAAACCAAAAAGGGGAGTTGTAAGGATATCATTCAATGTGAGCAAAACCTGTATTTTATGATTTAATCTAATTTATAGGTGACGTAACTTGGATACCGAGTTGTATAAAAGGAAACACAAATGTTAATTATTTAGTCTGTATTTCTCGAATATATTTAATCTACAAGAGCCAATTTCCTTCATCCTAAATATAATAATACAACAGCGACGTATGTGCGTTTGTGTCTTGCGGAAGTACTTTTGAGGTAGACATGCACACGCACATGTTCTCAGGGAATATTAGAAAACTATTCACATTCATGTTTAGCATAATGTTCTTGTTGGCATATGAGAAATAATAAGAGTATGTCCATTTACAAATACAGTAAAACTCCTGAGTCATGAAGTTTTTTTATGAAGCACCCGAGTAATGAAGAACCTGAATTATGAAATGCTCCTTAGTTATGAAGTATTTTTCTTTGTTTAAATCATAGAAAACGAAAGTTCTATAGGTATAACTATATCTTTTCCAAATCAACGTGGCAGAAGTGAATAATGAAATGGCAGAATTGAAAGTCATATTGCAGAAGTGAAAATGAAAAATGCAAGTATGACAAGCAATTACAATATAGAAGTTTTTTTTAATAAAAATTACAACTTCAATGCAATTGTGGGTTTTTGCAATCTTCTCCACCGGACTCTACCATATAATAAGACAATACTCTATTATAAGCCAATACCCAATTATAGGTTGATATCAAATTATAATATACCACCTATAATTGTGTATTATCCTATAATGGAGTATTATATGTGAAAATGTAAATCATTAAGGCAGAGATTTACTATACAATTTAGGTCATCAATGAATCAGATATATTGAGTATAAACTGTGTTTTCAGTATTGTTTGAGATTCAAATGATGTGTATTTCTTGTTTCTGATTTAAATTAAGGCAAAAATGACTACTACCATGATATATATTAATTTTTGTACAATAATGAGTAGCTATATAGATTTCCCACAACATTTACTTAATATTTGTTTAATTACCTCACTTTTGTATAAAATTTAGTTCACATCCATTTTAGAATAATATTTGTCATAGTTATCCCTCAATGACACAATTCTATTTCATTTTAATCACAGAAAACTATCACTGCACACGAACTATGAAGTGGCTCTCAGTTATGAAGAACCAATACAGGCAGGCCTCGCTTTAAGTACAACTCACTTCAGTAAATTTGTTACTTATTTCGAGTGATGTTTCGAAATAAGAACCATTCGTAGACGTAGAAAACGGAGACATTTTTTTGTGATTATTGCACGGTAACTAAAAAAAACATCAAAATTATAATCCAGATAAGGCTATTAAAAGTAATTGGTTCAGAAATTCAACATATCCATTTTTAGGGTGAGTTCCATATTTTCGAACACGTGAAAATCTTCATATATTAATAATTATTTGACTTTTTTTCTATTGGTATCCGTGATTTTCTTTTCTGACCTGTCCGAAATTGTAGAACCAACCAATGACTTGGAACTTATTACTCTACTACCAAAAACATTTCATAGAGCATAAAATTGCGCTTTTAAATGTAGCACAATAATTATAGAAATCTAAGTATCTTTTAATTACTCACCTATACAGAGTGAGAGTTAAGCTACGGAGGGATTTTAAAACATTTAATAAATGCACGACTTTAAACTTTTTCATCACAGTCTCAAATAATGAAAGACTGTATATTATTATTAATGTGCCTATAAACGTAGTACTCTAATAACTCTAAAAACAAATATTCTTTATATAACTCATAGAAGATTATATATATAATCAAGGAGTGACAATTATGAATTTCTTGTTACTTTTATTCGCTTTAGTTACTGTTTGGTAACTAAACTGAGTCGTGATTTGGTAACTAAAGCGGGGGATGCTTGTACTTCATAACTCAGAAGTTTCACTGTATATCGAATGAAAAAAGTGATGAAATCTTAGTTGATTCAAATCATGTATGAATATTCATTCGCTATTATAAAGTCATGTCGAGCTCAAACTCCACATTCAATCTTTTAAGGGGTAAACTTCTGACGGTTTAATCAATGAAGCGAAACATAATTCAAATATTATGCAATTGTTTCCAAGAAAGTTTTTTACCTACATACTTAGTTTGATGGAAAAATAGTGAATAATTATTGAAAATAGTAATGAATATTTTACAATAAATTAGGACCATGAAATCTTTTGAACGAAGTGAATACAGATCATGAGCTGAAAAATATAGTATTAATGGAAAGGTGGTTATTAATAACGTACCTCAAAAATGCTATACAGTTTGAATATATATGACATTAAGTATAGATATAACGAATATTTTCTTAATCTGATGTCTATAAAACTCTCATTTAATATAAAACCTGTATAGAATAATTCTCAAAGGGCTAGATTATTTTTTTTCTATTTTATGCCTAAATATGTAATTCCATCATACAATTTCAAAACAAATAACAATAAATTCCTAGTTCACGTCCCTTTTACATTCAGAGGCGTGAACCAGAAAGTGAGTAAACGTCCTATTTTAATTTTATTTTTCTATTTGATTTATATTTTAACGAATGATAAAATCTTTAGTAATTTTCTGAACTTAATACAATTTCAAATAGAAATTTTTAGTATTATTTGTGATGTAGTCAAGATACTATATTTTCTGTCAACTAATAATTTTTAACAATATGTTATAATAAAATAAAAGATAATTATTAAATTTAAGAAAATTAATTTAAAAATACCTCCTTCCTAGTTCACATCTCTATTTCATTTGGAGACGTGAACTAGAAAAGGAGTATTTGTATCGATTCCTATTTCACGTCCACAAATGAAATAGGGACGTGAACTAGGGATTCACCCATATAACTACTATTATTCACTCTTAAATCTTTATTTTCTTGATTGCGTTAACATCTGAAATAAATCTGACAAATAAATCACTTAGAACAATTTCTAAATGTACCAGAGTACATTTTTGACTACAGACCAAACCGTTCGAAAGAACATTCTGCAGTGTATTTATTATGCAGTTTTATTTTTAACAGAGAATCAATCTCCTGAGGGTTATTGAGCTGATGTTATGGAAACAGAAAACAAGATGCATCGCCTCTTCACATTTGATGCAATATCTTTTTCACAATGTCACTCATATTACATGTCTGTCCTGTCGATAGGTGAAGGAATGTCCGAAAAATATATTAAATTGAACAATATTGCTTAGTTTTTTTCATACCGCCCCATCGCTAATTTTATCAGAGAGGCAATACAAAACATGTTATTGAGAAACGTGTGCGTACGGATTGACTGTACAGTTGTGCACATGTGCTTCAATTGGAGTTAGAGAACAAATATTGGTAATGGTATGTAAATAAATGGAAATTATATTTTATCAAATAAATAATTAATTAGTATATTGCTCTTTTTTCCAATATAGGCATTCAATAGTTTTTACATTATCATTTGAATTATCATAAAGTTAATAATATTAACACTTTCATTATATAATTTTTTAACGTTCACTAGAATCTATGCAGTTTAAAAAAATTGAATAGAAATACTTAAACGATTTTTTTAATCACCATCATGGACTTTTTCAACTAAATAATAAATTTTGCTTGTTTTTAATCAAAATATAGTCATTCAATTGTTATAACATTTTCATATGGAAAATTTTTGATCGATTAGGTAAAAAAAAATATTAACCCTTTATATAAGAATTATTTGTCTCAAACACTTTTTTTAAATTTACCACAGAGCTTTTAAAATCTAATATATTTCTCTTCACCAAAATATATAAAAAATTTGTAGGATTGATTAAATAAACTTCAATAATATATTATCTCAATTATTATCTATATATGTGATTATAGATCTTGTTATTTATTTAGTATAGCAACTCTATTAGTGTCATTAAATTAATTTATGCACAACTTACAGAAAGAAAATCTTTGACTTTTTAATTTAGTAATTTCACACCTTATTAATAATTACATCTCCATTTTACTGTTAAGGATTGCATCACTAATTGTTCCAGTAAAAATTCAGTGAAATGTATCATACATGTCATACAAATATGTGATTTTGCTCGAAAAATAAATTTAATATTAACTTCATAAATAAAACCAATAATCGTAAATTCACAATTAAAAAATAAAGATCAAATAAACAACCTTTTATTTTAATTAAAAGGCAAGTAACTATTCTATGTCGAAGACAAAAACTCAAACAGCTCCAAACATCAATTTCAAACTGCTCCATATTACAACAGAATGAGTTATTACCATTTCTTGAAAATTACAGAACTCTAGCTAAGTTTAGTAATTTTTTTTATTTGGTACAAGAATTGGAAATTTAAAAAAAATTATAAAAATAAACAAGCATCGTGGACATTGTTAATGAATTATTTTATTTTTTAATTTTTAGTGAAATTTAACTTTTCCGAACTGTTTGATTTCATAAAATTTTATTTATCTAACAAATCAAAACTGTACAACTTTAAACTATTCGATTGGCATTTGAATATTTTTGTTTAAACTTTTGTTAACCATGTAGCATGAAGTAAATATATATTAATGTAAAGCTACCATTTTTGGTCAGGAAACATTAACTAATCGTCAAAAGAAACTTTATAGTGACATGATTATTTAAGCTGAAAGTAAAATAAATTTCAGATAACCATGATTAAAATGTTATATTTTTCATATATTATAATCCTAATATAACAAGCGATAACTGTTTTTAATAAGTTAAAATTTATGTAATGAAGATAAGCTAAGTATTTTCATGTTCTACTATAATGAAATGAATTTATATGTACATTAGAAATAATTTTGCAGCTTTTAGTTTAAATCTTTCGCACCACGTAAAGGTAGCTGCTTTAGCGAAAGATTTTAGAGAGAATAAGTTCTCCCAGGGAATTTCAACCCATTCAGTTTCATGCTTCACCGAATCATACGGAGAAGGTTTCTGTAACCAGATGCCATGATCCGTTCTTCTGAAACCGTCCTGCAACAAGGACAATTCAAGTTTCTGTTCCGGGCGAACCACTCCTCGATACACTGTGTGCAGAACACGTGGGTACAACCTGAGAGTACTGACAGCTCTGAAGTTGACACATCTTCGCGAATGCAGACTGGACAGGAATGAGCAATGGTGAGGTCAACAGATCCCAGATCTCTTCTGTTCCTCCAAATCCTGGCAGACGATGGACCGACAATCTTCAAGAATGACGAATGAAAGATAGAAGATTGGGCTTCACCTACTTTCCTCACTTCTTGAAGCTTGAAAGAGTCCTGTGCAGTGTTCCAAATGAGATGAAGGTTGAACTCGTCTCTTGGAGATGCCTCTAAGCCGTGAGTTGATCCATCGAGCTCACTGAGAATATCCAGCCGGTCCTTCAACGTCTCATAGATCGCTACATGAAGGTTGTGCATGGCAACAATCAGTTCGTACGTCCTCAGATCGAATTTGCCAGATCCGATCTGTCCCACGTGGTCCTCAAACATTCCACAGAAGTTGCGGTAGTAGTGGTTCCTCTCGAGGTTTGTCTTCATCTCCTGTTGAATTGAAGTTATTCCTCGGCTTAATCTGCAGGAACTAGCAGAATCAAAGCATAAATCGTCTGTGAAGAGATTCCTGTGTGAGTCAGTGAAGCGTCTGAGGATAGCTTCACAAAGTCCTGTCGTCTCATCTACAGTGATTGTGCCTTCCCTTCGTCGGTAAGTAAACTCCTTCACCATGTTCTTCATGTGGATCAGCATGACTAAGATGGAAGTTTCCCTGCTGTCGAACGTTGTTTCCATCCCAAGTTCCTCCAGTCTGTCCATCAAGTCTTCCACAGTATACCCTGACATGTCAGTTCTCTGAAGCAGAGTCTTGACCTCCTCGTGCAGGATCCTATGTTCCATCGAACAACCAGGCATCGTAGGTGAAGATATCGGTTAGTCAATAATAAACTAAAAAAGCCAGAGCGTTTGTAAAGCGTCTGTGCGGTGTGGAAGCTCAAAAGCGAATGAAGATGAAAATGGATTCAACCAGTCGGCTATTCGTAAGCTCCTCCCATTTCCGTGGTACATGCGGTTAATCTGATCTGATAAGATCCGAGTACAATGGGAAATATAGGCCTAAACTTGCCTATCCAGCTACTGACTGGAAAACCGGTTACTATTTCCTCAGATGTATGTATAATGTATATGGAAACTCTCTCTTTGTTATATTCTTCTGATACTTGAATTATTTATAAGCTTTGTAGTAATTTTATATTTTGAGAATATCAAAATGATAAATTATTGGTAAAGGAAATAAATTCATTTATTTATTTTACTTATAAAAAGACATTTAATTCTTCACTTAATCTAAACATCAAATCCCTGTCTTATACTGTGGAAGTGGGTGGCTATCATTTTCAGTGAAATTTAGCTGTTTACCACAACAAATAAACTTTGAGTCCAGAAATCCTGTTATTTATTTATTATTGTACTTATTTTAGAGATTTAAATATATACAAATGTATTATTGTTATTTATTTTTACTGTTATACCTTAATCTATTTTTAATTAGAAATTATTCTAAAATATCAATATTTTTTTACATATCTGCAATATTACTAATATTTTATTTTTATTTTCATATGTACATACTATCACATGAAAATTTTTTAAAACTTGATAGTTTTTCAAGGATAGCTCTTGGATGTTGCTCTTCAAATACAAGTTTCTAGATTCTGTTCTGACAGGCTCATAGGCTTCATTTACTATCACCTCTTCATTTTCCTTTTCAATCTGTGAGTACAGCCACCGTTGATTGTATTCCTTTTCATCGCATTCCTTGGTATGTGACTGCATTCACGTAGTTGCTTTTCTGCATCCACGAGCTTGTCACCGACAGTGATAGGTGACTCAATTCATCTTCATTCATGCAGTCACTTTTTTCTTATGTTTAACTATTTCATTTGATGTCAGCGATATAGTCAGCGATAAACCCCTACTAAAATTATATTAATTTAGTGTATGTAAGTATACATTAGGACTGAAATATGTAATTGCGAATTTTTGAATTTCTACAAAATGGCGAATTTGAATTTGTTCCCAATTTCAAGAATAGAATTTCCTGGTTATTTTTTGTCTTTTGTATGTTTGTAAGAATATCTTTTAACTTCATTTATATCTCAATTATCATTTCATATTGAATCATTATTTTACATTACTTCATGCATCACAATGAAAAAATGTATAATCAAATATTATTTCCTAGGGTAAAGAATACCTGTATTTAGTACTGGAATTCATATAAAATTTGAAACTGATACCCCGGTGTAAATTTTGGTCAATTGGATTTAACTATTTTAATTGTTTTCGTTAAAATGTATATCATCCCTCTTGTAAGACCAGCTATTTACTTTTAACATTTGCAGTTAGGTTTAAAAATTCACAATTCAATGCATTGCAGCATATCAAAACAATATATCGAATAAATAATATAAATTAGCCGAAATTGTAACCAGTTATTACGTTAGAGTTCCGTCTTCTAACGGCAGTGACTGACATTCTTTTTCACGAACTTTTTTCGAAAGTCACCATAAAATAGTTGGAACTTTGTCGATAGTTTGGAGGGTTTATTTGCTTTCATTTTATTGTTTGTCTCCCCTCAAGAGCTGTAATGAAAGAAAGTTCTTAATGATTTCACTCTGAAGGAGAGTAAAGAAAACTTACCACATTGGTTTGTATCGACATGATGTCACTCACTGCTATATTATTTCAAGTATTTAACCTGTGTATTAAAGTCTAAAAGAATTTAGAATTATTCTACTAAATGATATATATAATAATTTTAGTAGATTATTTCGTTACAGTTTTATTAAAATTGTCTTTTTGTAAAAGGGGAAAGATTATAAAAGAAGATTTGGTTTGTAATAAAGTTTATTATTTTTGTAATTAATAATTCTCTAATGAAATAATATTGACGATAGTTTTTTATGTACTTCATCAAATATTATTTTCACCATTGTATTAATTATTTGTAGCTAATAAAAACGGGTAGAAAATAATACGTGTAATCTATTTAGAAGCACTCTCTATTTAGAGAAAAACTACTTATATTAGATTGTATATTAGATAATAAATTATTTAAGATTGCAATTTTAATAATAATATTTGCACTTAATAAACATTGAAGGTAATTTAATTGCATGATCATTAATTGTATATGATTTAAATAATCAAAAGCGTATAGTCCAGATGGCATTGAAGTTGAATTAAGCATGGGTAAAACTAATAAACATGAACCACTGGTTCCAAACGGTCTAAATAATGAAATAGAAATTCGAACGCTTTGGCATTTGACGGGGATTATTTTAGTGCATATATACATAATTTTACGAAATATGTTCACAACATAAGGAAAGTCTAAGTTAGAGACTTCATAATGATGTAGCTGAGACTTTGCATATATTCTATATATAATTTTTGAAATAATGCATATGCAAAAAAAGTCGCGTCAAATGCCGTAGTGTTTGAATTTTGATTTCATTCTTTAGATATTTGGAACCAGTGGTTCATGTTTATAGTTTTATTAGCTTAATTCATTTTAATTGATATCCTTTGGATATTTTATATTACATACTGCTTTTTGAAACATCTATCGAAAAATTAATTTAGGTTCAAGAATTTTTAATACATGCATATATTATAAAATTACTGTATTAAAGAATTTTATTAATGGCTGTATATTCTACCGCTGTTTTACCTTCACTGCAAAAACTAATAAACAACAGAAAATTAATAAATATTTAAAATTATCTTCGCGACGAATCTGCCGTTCGATGAATTATGTCATATGAACTTACCACTCGGTGAACTGGTGACGGTAAACTTACCGGACAACTTCTACACGAACCTATATTCTTTATTTAGTAAATTGATGGAGAGGAAAATATGGAAATATAACGAGTGTAGAGCGTTGCATCTATATAAATATAATCAAATAAATGAAGAAATGCATTATTGTTATTTAAAATTTTCATAAAGTAGACATAAATGTTAATAATTTTGAATATTTCTCTCATACAGCTGAACTAACAAACAATCAGCTTATTCATCCTTATGAAGATTCGTTCACAACCACAATAGCTTAGTATTGGGCTGAACTTGAAACGGATCCATTTTAAGCGGTTTAGAAATTAATACAAAATATTAATTGCAGTTTCATGTTAAATTATTAGTTATTTATATTAATTTGTTAAAGAAACACTCAGGTTGTTTTCTTTGTATATAATACATATGATCTCATTACTGTAGAACTCTTGCACTCATTTTTACGAGGTGATTTGTCTTCATTGAATGTCAGACAAACAACATTCGGACAACATCCCAAGATGTGAAAGTGATGTTCAGATTCTATCTATAGCTTTGAACACATTTCATAAATGTTGATTCAGAAAGATGGATATAATAATTAAGAACAAGCTACAGTATATAATATGCTACTAAATGATATCTTGATGTAGAATCTTAGATAATAATTCACTGTTACTCTGTCTTCAAGAATGAATTGTTTCATAGTATATTCAAATTTAGTTTTCTTTGCTTAATATGTATACATATTTTACTAGCATTTTAAATGATTTAAAACAAATAAAATATTATCACATTTTATATAATGTACACAGAGGAAACTTAAAAATTAAGGGAAATAAATCTTTAAAACTGCAATTTTATCTTAATCAGACTGACACAAATATTCTAAAAGACTGAGTACTTAAGATTCGCTTCACAAATGATATTTAATAAACAAAAGTGCTTGAATTGTATAAATTTTATTTTCAGTTCATTGCTTTTATCATATAAATTTACTGTGTAAAATTTTATATATACCCACGATTGATAGGAACAAAGATATTACATTGATTGTATTCTGCATGAACTGTGTACGTTACACTTGCAGTGGGGATGAAATTGGGTTAAACATCTAGAGACATCTTGCCATGTCACTGTTATTTTGAGGACAATGAATTGCAAATAATAACTATAAATTGATAATTATAAATGATTCTGGTAATTGTGATAAATGAAAAAACATTGAAATACTATAATCATCAACTGAGGCTTGGTGAGTAGCGACGTATGTGCGTTTGTGTCTTGCGGAAGTACTTATGAGGTAGACATGCACACGCACATGTTCTCAGGGAATATTAGAAAACTATTCACATTCATGTTTAGCATAATCTTCTTGTTGGCATATGAGAAATAATAAGAGTATGTCCATTTACAAATACAGTAAAACTCCTGAGTCATGAAGTTTTTTTATGAAGCACCCGAGTAATGAAGAACCTGAATTATGAAATGCTCCTTAGTTATGAAGTATTTTTCTTTGTTTAAATCATAGAAAACGATAGTTCTATAGGTATAACTATATATCTTTTCCAAATCAACGTGGCAGAAGTGAATAATGAAATGGCAGAATTGAAAGTCATATTGCAGAAGTGAAAATGAAAAATGCAAGTATGACAAGCAATTACAATATAGAAGTTTTTTTTAATAAAAATTACAACTTCAATGCAATTGTGGGTTTTTGCAATCTTCTCCACCGGACTCTACCATATAATAAGACAATACTCTATTATAAGCCAATACCCAATTATAGGTTGATATCAAATTATAATATACCACCTATAATTGTGTATTATCCTATAATGGAGTATTATATGTGAAAATGTAAATCATTAAGGCAGAGATTTACTATAAAATTTAGGTCATCAATGAATCAGATATATTGAGTATAAACTGTGTTTTCAGTATTGTTTGAGATTCAAATGATGTGTATTTCTTGTTTCTGATTTAAATTTAGGCAAAAATGACTACTACCATGATATATATTAATTTTTGTACAATAATGAGTAGCTATATTGATTTCCCACAACATTTACTTAATATTTGTTTAATTACCTCACTTTTGTATAAAATTTAGTTCACATCCGTTTTAGAATAATATTTGTCATAGTTATCCCTCAATGACACAATTCTATTTCATTTTAATCACAGAAAACTATCACTGCACACGAACTATGAAGTGGCTCTCAGTTATGAAGAACCAATACAGGCAGGCCTCGCTTTAAGTACAACTCACTTCAGTAAATTTGTTACTTATTTCGAGTGATGTTTCGAAATAAGAACCATTCGTAGACGTAGAAAACGGAGACATTTTTTTGTGATTATTGCACGGTAACTAAAAAAAACATCAAAATTATAATCCAGATAAGGCTATTAAAAGTAATTGGTTCAGAAATTCAACATATCCATTTTTAGGGTGAGTTCCATATTTTCGAACACGTGAAAATCTTCATATATTAATAATTATTTGACTTTTTTTCTATTGGTATCCGTGATTTTCTTTTCTGACCTGTCCGAAATTGTAGAACCAACCAATAACTTGGAACTTATTACTCTACTACCAAAAACATTTCATAGAGCATAAAATTGCGCTTTTAAATGTAGCACAATAATTATAGAAATCTAAGTATCTTTTAATTACTCACCTATACAGAGTGAGAGTTAAGCTACGGAGGGATTTTAAAACATTTAATAAATGCACGACTTTAAACTTTTTCATCACAGTCTCAAATAATGAAAGACTGTATATTATTATTAATGTGCCTATAAACGTAGTACTCTAATAACTCTAAAAACAAATATTCTTTCTATAACTCATAGAAGATTATATATATAATCAAGGAGTGACAATTATAAATTTCTTGTTACTTTTATTCGCTTTAGTTACTGTTTGGTAACTAAACTGAGTCGTGATTTGGTAACTAAAGCGGGGGATGCTTGTACTTCATAACTCAGAAGTTTCACTGTATATCGAATGAAAAAAGTGATGAAATCTTAGTTGATTCAAATCATGTATGAATATTCATTCGCTATTATAAAGTCATGTCGAGCTCAAACTCCACATTCAATCTTTTAAGGGGTAAACTTCTGACGGTTTAATCAATGAAGCGAAACATAATTCAAATATTATGCAATTGTTTCCAAGAAAGTTTTTTACCTACATACTTAGTTTGATGGAAAAATAGTGAATAATTATTGAAAATAGTAATGAATATTTTACAATAAATTACGACCATGAAATCTTTTGAACGAAGTGAATACAGATCATGAGCTGAAAAATATAGTATTAATGGAAAGGTGGTTATTAATAACGTACCTCTAAAATGCTATACAGTTTGAATATATATCACATTAAGTATAGATATAACGAATATTTTCTTAATCTGATGTCTATAAAACTCTCATTTAATATAAAACCTGTATAGAATAATTCTCAAAGGGCTAGATTATTTTTTTCTATTTTATGCCTAAATATGTAATTCCATCATACAATTTCAAAACAAATAACAATAAATTCCTAGTTCACGTCCCTTTTACAAACGTCCTATTTTAATTTTATTTTTCTATTTGATTTATATTTTAACGAATGATAAAATCTTTAGTAATTTTCTGAACTTAATACAATTTCAAATAGAAATTTTTTAGTATTATTTGTGATGTAGTCAAGATACTATATTTTCTGTCAACTAATAATTTTTAACAATATGTTAAAAATTTAAGATGTTAAAAGATAATTATTAAATTTAAGAAAATTAATTTAAAAATACCTCCTTCCTAGTTCACATCTCTATTTCATTTGGAGACGTGAACTAGAAAAGGAGTATTTGTATCGATTCCTATTTCACGTCCACAAATGAAATAGGGACGTGAACTAGGGATTCACCCATATAACTACTATTATTCACTCTTAAATCTTTATTTTCTTGATTGCGTTAACATCTGAAATAAATCTGAGAAATAAATCACTTAGAACAATTTCTAAATGTACCAGAGTACATTTTTGACTACAGACCAAACCGTTCGAAAGAACATTTTGCAGTGTATTTACTATGCAGTTTTATTTTTAACAGAGAATCAATCTCCTGAGGGTTATTGAGCTGATGTTATGGAAACAGAAAACAAGATGCATCGCCTCTTCACATTTGATGCAATATCTTTTTCACAATGTCACTCATATTACATGTCTGTCCTGTCGATAGGTGAAGGAATGTCCGAAAAATATATTAGATTGAACAATATTGCTTAGTTTTTTTCATACCGCCCCATCGCTAATTTTATCAGAGAGGCAATACAAAACATGTTATTGAGAAACGTGTGCGTACGGATTGACTGTACAGTTGTGCACATGTGCTTCAATTGGAGTTAGAGAACAAATATTGGTAATGGTATGTAAATAAATGGAAATTATATTTTATCAAATAAATAATTAATTAGTATATTGCTCTTTTTTCCAATATAGGCATTCAATAGTTTTTACATTATCATTTGAATTATCATAAAGTTAATAATATTAACACTTTCATTATATAATTTTTTAACGTTCACTAGAATCTATGCAGTTTAAAAAAATTGAATAGAAATACTTAAACGATTTTTTTAATCACGATCATGGACTTTTTCAACTAAATAATAAATTTTGCTTGTTTTTAATTAAAATATAGTCATTCAATTGTTATAACATTTTCATATGGAAAATTTTTGATCGATTAGGTAAAAAAAAATATTAACCCTTTATATAAGAATTATTTGTCTCAAACACTTTTTTTAAATTTACCACAGAGCTTTTAAAATCTAATATATTTCTCTTCACCAAAATATATAAAAAATTTGTAGGATTGATTAAATAAACTTCAATAATATATTATCTCAATTATTATCTATATATGTGATTATAGATCTTGTTATTTATTTAGTATAGCAACTCTATTAGTGTCATTAAATTAATTTATGCACAACTTACAGAAAGAAAATCTTTGACTTTTTAATTTAGTAATTTCACACCTTATTAATAATTACATCTCCATTTTACTGTTAAGGATTGCATCACTAATTGTTCCAGTAAAAATTCAGTGACAAAATTCAGTGAAATGTATCATACATGTCATACAAATATGTGATTTTGCTCGAAAAATAAATTTAATATTAACTTCATAAATAAAACCAATAATCGTAAATTCACAATTAAAAAATAAAGATCAAATAAACAACCTTTTATTTTAATTAAAAGGCGAGTAACTATTCTATGTCGAAGACAAAAACTCAAACAGCTCCAAACATCAATCTCAAACTGCTCCATATTACAACAGAATGAGTTATTACCATTTCTTGAAATTTACAGAACTCTAGCTAAGTTTAGTAATTTTTTTTATTTGGTACAAGAATTGGAAATTTAAAAAAAAATTATAAAAATAAACAAGCATCGTGGACATTGTTAACGAATTATTTTATTTTTTAATTTTTAGTGAAATTTAACTTTTCCGAACTGTTTGATTTCATAAAATTTTATTTATTTAACAAATCAAAACTGTACAACTTTAAACTATTCAATTGGCATTTGAATATTTTTGTTTAAACTTTTGTTAACCATGTAGCATGAAATAAATATATATTAATGTAAAGCTACCATTTTTGGTCAGGAAACATTAACTAATCGTCAAAAGAAACTTTATAGTGACATGATTATTTAAGCAGAAAGTAAAATAAATTTCAGATAACCATGATTAAAATGTTATATTTTTCATATATTATAATCCTAATATAACAAGCGATAACTGTTTTTAATAAGTTAAAATTTATGTAATGAAGATAAGCTAAGTATTTTCATGTTCTACTATAATGAAATGAATTTTTATGTACATTAGAAATAATTTTGCAGCTTTTAGTTTAAATCTTTCGCACCACGTAAAGGTAGCTGCTTTAGCGAAAGATTTTAGAGAGAATAAGTTCTCCCAGGGAATTTCAACCCATTCAGTTTCATGCTTCACCGAATCATACGGAGAAGGTTTCTGTAACCAGATGCCATGATCCGTTCTTCTGAAACCGTCCTGCAACAAGGACAATTCAAGTTTCTGTTCCGGGCGAACCACTCCTCGATACACTGTGTGCAGAACACGTGGGTACAACCTGAGAGTACTGACAGCTCTGAAGTTGACACATCTTCGCGAATGCAGACTGGACAGGAATGAGCAATGGTGAGGTCAACAGATCCCAGATCTCTTCTGTTCCTCCAAATCCTGGCAGACGATGGACCGACAATCTTCAAGAATGACGAATGAAAGATAGAAGATTGGGCTTCACCTACTTTCCTCACTTCTTGAAGCTTGAAAGAGTCCTGTGCAGTGTTCCAAATGAGATGAAGGTTGAACTCGTCTCTTGGAGATGCCTCTAAGCCGTGAGTTGATCCATCGAGCTCACTGAGAATATCCAGCCGGTCCTTCAACGTCTCATAGATCGCTACATGAAGGTTGTGCATGGCAACAATCAGTTCGTACGTCCTCAGATCGAATTTGCCAGATCCGATCTGTCCCACGTGGTCCTCAAACATTCCACAGAAGTTGCGGTAGTAGTGGTTCCTCTCGAGGTTTGTCTTCATCTCCTGTTGAATTGAAGTTATTCCTCGGCTTAATCTGCAGGAACTAGCAGAATCAAAGCATAAATCGTCTGTGAAGAGATTCCTGTGTGAGTCAGTGAAGCGTCTGAGGATAGCTTCACAAAGTCCTGTCGTCTCATCTACAGTGATTGTGCCTTCCCTTCGTCGGTAAGTAAACTCCTTCACCATGTTCTTCATGTGGATCAGCATGACTAAGATGGAAGTTTCCCTGCTGTCGAACGTTGTTTCCATCCCAAGTTCCTCCAGTCTGTCCATCAAGTCTTCCACAGTATACCCTGACATGTCAGTTCTCTGAAGCAGAGTCTTGACCTCCTCGTGCAGGATCCTATGTTCCATCGAACAACCAGGCATCGTAGGTGAAGATATCGGTTAGTCAATAATAAACGAAAAAAGCCAGAGCGTTTGTAAAGCGTCTGTGCGGTGTGGAAGCTCAAAAGCGAATGAAGATGAAAATGGATTCAACCAGTCGGCTATTCGTAAGCTCCTCCCATTTCCGTGGTACATGCGGTTAATCTGATCTGATAAGATCCGAGTACAATGGGAAATATAGGCCTAAACTTGCCTATCCAGCTACTGACTGGAAAACCGGTTACTATTTCCTCAGATGTATGTAAAATGTATATGGAAACTCTCTCTTTGTTATATTCTTCTGATACTTGAATTATTTATAAGCTTTGTAGTAATTTTATATTTTGAGAATATCAAAATGATAAATTATTGGTAAAGGAAATAAATTCATTTATTTATTTTACTTATAAAAAGACATTTAATTCTTCACTTAATCTAAACATCAAATCCCTGTCTTATACTGTGGAAGTGGGTGGCTATCATTTTCAGTGAAATTTAGCTGTTTACCACAACAAATAAACTTTGAGTCCAGAAATCCTGTTATTTATTTATTATTGTACTTATTTCAGAGATTTAAATATATACAAATGTATTTTTGTTATTTATTTTTACTGTTATACCTTAATCTATTTTTAATTAGAAATTATTCTAAAATATCAATATTTTTTTACATATCTGCAATATTACTAATATTTTATTTTTATTTTCATATGTACATACTATCACATGAAAATTTTTTAAAACTTGATAGTTTTTCAAGGATAGCTCTTGGATGTTGCTCTTCAAATACAAGTTTCTAGATTCTGTTCTGACAGGCTCATAGGCTTCATTTACTATCACCTCTTCATTTTCCTTTTCAATCTGTGAGTACAGCCACCGTTGATTGTATTCCTTTTCATCGCATTCCTTGGTATGTGACTGCATTCACGTAGTTGCTTTTCTGCATCCACGAGCTTGTCACCGACAGTGATAGCTGACTCAATTCATCTTCATTCATGCAGTCACTTTTTTCTTATGTTTAACTATTTCATTTGATGTCAGCGATATAGTCAGCGATAAACCCCTACTAAAATTAAATTAATTTAGTGTATGTAAGTATACATTAGGACTGAAATATGTAATTGCGAATTTTTGAATTTCTACAAAATGGCGAATTTGAATTTGTTCCCAATTTCAAGAATAGAATTTCCTGGTTATTTTTTGTCTTTTGTATGTTTGTAAGAATATCTTTTAACTTCATTTATATCTCAATTATCATTTCATATTGAATCATTATTTTACATTACTTCATGCATCACAATGAAAAAATGTATAATCAAATATTATTTCCTAGGGTAAAGAATACCTGTATTTAGTACTGGAATTCATATAAAATTTGAAACTGATACCCCGGTGTAAATTTTGGTCAATTGGATTTAATTATTTTAATTGTTTTCGTTAAAATGTATATCATCCCTCTTGTAAGACCAGCTATTTACTTTTAACATTTGCAGTTAGGTTTAAAAATTCACAATTCAATGCATTGCAGCATATCAAAACAATATATCGAATAAATAATATAAATTAGCCGAAATTGTAACCAGTTATTACGTTAGAGTTCCGTCTTCTAACGGCAGTGACTGACATTCTTTTTCACGAACTTCTTTCGAAAGTCACCATAAAATAGTTGGAACTTTGTCGATAGTTTGGAGGGTTTATTTGCTTTCATTTTATTGTTTGTCTCCCCTCAAGAGCTGTAATGAAAGATGATTTCACTCTGAAGGAGAGTAAAGAAAACTTACCACATTGGTTTGTATCGACATGATGTCACTCACTGCTATATTATTTCAAGTATTTAACCTGTGTATTAAAGTCTAAAAGAATTTAGAATTATTCTACTAAATGATATATATAATAATTTTAGTAGATTATTTCGTTACAGTTTTATTAAAATTGTCTTTTTGTAAAAGGGGAAAGATTATAAAAGAAGATTTGGTTTGTAACAAAGTTTATTATTTTTGTAATTAATAATTCTCTAATGAAATAATATTGACGATAGTTTTTTATGTACTTCATCAAATATTATTTTCACCATTGTATTAATTATTTGTAGCTAATAAAAACGGGTAGAAAATAATACGTGTAATCTATTTAAAAGCACTCTCTATTTAGAGAAAAACTACTTATATTAGATTGTATATTAGATTATAAATTATTTAAGATTGCAATTTTAATAATAATATTTGCACTTAATAAACATTGAAGGTAATTTAATTGCATGATCATTAATTGTATATGATTTAAATAATCAAAAGCGTATAGTCCAGATGGCATTGAAGTTGAATTAAGCATGGGTAAAACTAATAAACATGAACCACTGGTTCCAAACGGTCTAAATAATGAAATAGAAATTCGAACGCTTTGGCATTTGACGGGGATTATTTTAGTGCATATATACATAATTTTACGAAATATGTTCACAACATAAGGAAAGTCTAAGTTAGAGACTTGATAATGATGTAGCTGAGACTTTGCATATATTCTATATATAATTTTTGAAATAATGCATATGCAAAAAAAGTCGCGTCAAATGCCGTAGTGTTTGAATTTTGATTTCATTCTTTAGATATTTGGAACCAGTGGTTCATGTTTATAGTTTTATTAGCTTAATTCATTTTAATTGATATCCTTTGGATATTTTATATTACATACTGCTTTTTGAAACATCTATCGAAAAATTAATTTAGGTTCAAGAATTTTTAATACATGCATAGATTATAAAATTACTGTATAAATGAATTTTATTAATGGCTGTATATTCTACCGCTGTTTTACCTTCACTGCAAAAACTAATAAACAACAGAAAATTAATAAATATTTAAAATTATCTTCGCGACGAATCTGCCGTTCGATGAATTATGTCATATGAACTTACCACGCGGTGAACTGGTGACGGTAAACTTACCGGACAACTTCTACACGAACCTATATTCTTTATTTAGTAAATTGATGGAGAGGAAAATATGGAAATATAACGAGTGTACACACAGAGAAATCGAAGCATATTTTAAAGAAAAACTATCTTCTTTAATTTATTTTCTTTGGTTGAAAGTGTTACTAGAGCTTTAGATTAAAGAAAGTAGCTTTCTTTGGATGCATTGTGATGCATATTTCTTTCCTATTAACCTTTTATTTATTTCTCTTAAAGCTTTTCACTGATGAGTCGAATATTTCTTTGTTACAAATCTGTTCTGTTATTGTCTCAAATCGAAATATTGCTTTGAAATTTTCGCGGGCTTTTCTGAAGTGAGCGTCATATCATTAAGTCAAGGCATTAAGTTCTTTGAAGTGATCAAGGTAGGTTCTCAGTTAGTTGCTCAGTTATGAATCCTTTCGTATATAAATTAGATATTTTCATTTATTTATATAATTATACTGAATTATTAGTTGGCAAAGCATAGTTTTTAGAACTTGGTCAGCATTTTTCCTTTAATTATAAATGTTAATACTGGTAACTAGGTATTCATAGGTTCACAGTGTCCTGCTACCTATTTACTTGAGAAATTTAAATGCTATTTCATAGGTGACTTCTTCCTTTCATTACCCTTTAGTAATGAACTAGGCTAACGCAAGTTACAACTTAACTGAAAATCTATCTCACTGCGCCTGAAATAAGTTAGGTAGGTAGTTTTATATCCCAGCCCTACCTACTCTTATTGTTTATTTACCTAACCTAAGCTACCTATACCTAATCGCTATTTGTTCTTATTGTAATGTTTACCTTAACTAGTAGTACTATCAATTATTCAATATATTGTATGTAATGACTTAAAGTTTGTTAACTACCTAACTTAGGCTAACTAGAGTTCAGTTAAGATTGTGGCTCCAGTGTTTCAAAGTGCCAGTCTGCAAAATATGGAACTTTTTTCAAACAGTTTCTGAGGTGAACCTAAATAATATTTTAGGGATATTTTAGAACCATTGAAGAATATCTTTAATTGAATCCTATGTTACCATTAATTTAGCTGAAGCAATTTTTATATACTCAAAATTTCAGAGAGATAATCAGTGATAATTTTTGAATTTTCATCTGAGAGTAACTATCACAAATTTGAATCACCAAAAGTCATATGGTCACATTATTCAGAGCAGGGTAATATATTTCTAAACTTAGTGATGATTTAAAAAATCTGAAATTTCATTATTTTAGCTCCCAAGTTACCTATAAAAAATAAAATTTTGAATTAAAAATGGGTGGATATGTGTAGAAAGGAAAAAAAAACTATTTACTATTGAATCAATATAAATTAAATTACCTATTGCTCCTAAACTTCTACCTAATAGCTACTTATAAGGCTATTAATGATTTGATAAGATCTAATTTATATTTGAAAATTTGAAGATACCTAATTCTTAGGAATTTCTAAGCCAATCTGCTGAAACTGGTAAAGTGTTCACAATAGCAGAGATTACTTTTTTTGTGTTTATATGATTAATATTGGAATCATCAGCTCCCAAAATCAAAAATCAATGATAATAGTTAAATATCACACTGATGCTGATGCAGAGTAGCTCTCCAGATTTATTTAGACTAACCAAATTATTGGCAATTACTTGGCTAGGATTTCTCATACTCTATTAGTTGGGGAAATTGTCACAATTGAGATAGTTATATAACTTATATTTCCTCTTAGTCCTCTGCAGAATATGGGATATTTTAAAAACCTCTTTAACAAATAGTGAAATAATTCATTTGTTTTCAATTTCTTTTAAATTATTTAAGTTGCCTGAGTCATGAAATTTAATGTTTGATGCAGTAAATGTCTTTAAATTATATGAAATTAGGTTAACTTTGTTTAAACCTTTAATTTTTATTTTCAGGTGGAACTTCACTGCATTATATCTACAGAAAAAGACTGACCATATTCACACAAGTGGGAGAAAGTGCACTGAACTTTATTCTAAAGTCTTGAAAAGGATAAAAGTTTCTAAGAGGACACAAAAATTTCTGATCAACTGTTCAGGTGTGTTATAGCTACCTATACCTAAGCCAACTTATTCAATACATTAGGATCTATTATTGTATATGATATATGAAACAGTTAATTTAAAGTGATTTTTTTTCAACAGATGATGAATATCAAGTTCATATATTCTGGAGGTATGCTTCACCTATACCTGTAGGAGATCAAGAATAGGGTGAATGTGTGGAGACATACATCTTCTGAATGGGAAGAAGATCTTATGCTTCTGCTGAGTGTAATTTCATTGCTATATTATTTCAATATATTGCATATAAAACTTAATTTATGTTATTTCTTCCCCAATTTATCTACAAAACTATCTTCAAAGAAAGAAATATTTATTGTAAAGCATGTAAGTCTTTAGAAAGAAGAACCAGTTTGTTAGTATAAAAGAAATTATTACTTTTTGATAAATATACATTATATTAGAGTGAAAGAAAGCTCTATTATATGTAAAGAATATTTATATTATAAATAAAGATACTAATTCATTGGTTTAAATAAATATTACTTTATATTAAATCTTTGATGCATTTATACTAAAGAAAGATACATTTATTGCGAAGAAAACATTTATTCTATTCAATGAAAAGTTTTCTTTATGGAGAAGAAATAATATATTTCTCCTAAACCACTCCTAGATTTGAAATAAATAACTAATTTTATTTGTTACAAAGAAAATTCTAAAATTTAAATCGTATTTTTTATTTGACTCAAAGAAAAGAAATCTTATATGTGAATAAAAATTTTATTTGTCCCAAAACTAGAACATTTCTTTACCAGAAAGAAAATAATTAATTAATGCATATATAAAGTGACTTTTTTCTTTGGGAGAAAGAAAATTTTTTCTGTGTGTAGAGCGTTGCATCTATATAAATATAATCAAATAAATGAAGAAATGCATTATTGTTATTTAAAATTTTCATAAAGTAGACATAAATGTTAATAATTTTGAATATTTCTCTCATACAGCTGAACTAACAAACAATCAGCTTATTCATCCTTATGAAGATTCGTTCACGACCACAATAGCTTAGTATTGGGCTGAACTTGAAACGGATCCATTTTAAGCGGTTTAGAAATTAATACAAAATATTAATTGCAGTTTCATGTTAAATTATTAGTTATTTATATTAAATATTTGTTAAAGAAACACTCAGGTTGTTTTCTTTGTATATAATACATATGATCTCATTACTGTAGAACTCTTGCACTCATTTTTACGAGGTGATTTGTCTTCATTGAATGTCAGACAAACAACATTCGGACAACATCCCAAGATGTGAAAGTGATGTTCAGATTCTATCTATAGCTTTGAACACATTTCATAAATGTTGATTCAGAAAGATGGATATAATAATTAAGAACAAGCTACAGTATATAATATGCTACTAAATGATATCTTGATGTAGAATCTTAGATAATAATTCACTGTTACTCTGTCTTCAAGAATGAATTGTTTCATATTATATTCAAATTTAGTTTTCTTTGCATAATATGTATACATATTTTACTAGCATTTTAAATGATTTAAAACAAATAAAATATTATCACATATTATATAATGTACACAGAGGAAACTTAAAAATTAAGGGAAATAAATCTTTAAAACTGCAATTTTATCTTAATCAGACTGACACAAATATTCTAAAAGACTGAGTACTTAAGATTCGCTTCACAAATGATATTTAATAAACAAAAGTGCTTGAATTGTATAAATTTTATTTTCAGTTCATTGCTTTTATCATATAAATTTACTGTGTAAAATTTTATATATACCCACGATTGATAGGAACAAAGATATTACATTGATTGTATTCTGCATGAACTGTGTACGTTACACTTGCAGTGGGGATGAAATTGGGTTAAACATCTAGAGACATCTTGCCATGTCACTGTTATTTTGAGGACAATGAATTGCAAATAATAACTATAAATTGATAATTATAAATGATTCTGGTAATTGTGATAAATGAAAAAACATTGAAATACTATAATCATCAACTGAGGCTTGGTGAGTAGCGACTGTAAGGATATCATTCAATGTGAGCAAAACCTGTATTTTATGATTTAATCTAATTTATAGGTGACGTAACTTGGATACCGAGTTGTATAAAAGGAAACACAAATGTTAATTATTTAGTCTGTATTTCTCGAATATATTTAATCTACAAGAGCCAATTTCCTTCATCCTAAATATAATAATACAACATGGCGCTGTACAAAAGCAAGAGCAAAGGAAGAGGAAAGACTTCAGAGCAAGACGTACCAAAATGGTTATCACTTCTCCTGGAAAAACAAGAAGAAACACGCTTGCAACAGGAAGAAACACGCTTGCAACAGGAAGAAGCTCGAGAAAATCGACATCAAGAAGAGATGGAAGCAATGCGTCAACTTTTGGCGACTCAACAAAATCAAGCTTCATCTTCGTCCAATAACTACGGACAGCGGAACAATTCAGAGCGAATTGACAAAATTCCGAATCTTCCCAGACCACCAACTCTACAAGCAGATGCAAGCTACACTAAATTTGTGGAATGGAGAGAGGGATGGAATGACTACTCTACTGTTATACATCTTGAACAACAAACTCCAGAGACACAAAGAGCACATCTAAGAAGCTGTATGAGCACCGACATGCGTCTGCACATGAAATGTGCAATGGGAATAGATCGTGATGAAGACACGACTACAGAGGATATTTTAGACCGCATTCAGGCACATATGCGACAGAAAAGAAACATCACTCTTGACAGAGTTGATTTCACTGAACGCAGACAAGAAGAAGCCGAAACATTCGATAACTTCTATGTAGCAGTTAAAAAACTGGCTGAAGAGGCCGATCTGTGCAATAACTGCGTGGAACAGAGGATCACTACCAGAATTATTTCTGGAATAAAAAGTCAAGAGCTTCGACAGAAACTTCTAGCACTTAATCCTTTCCCTCAACTACAAACAGTTGTTGACATGTGTCGAAGTTATGAGTCTTCGATGAAAGACTGTGCTTCAATATCCCGAAAATCCGTCAATAAAATTAGCAATTACAAGAAAAACTTCAAAGATAATAATTTCACGAAGAGTAATAAATTTAAAGCTAATGACGAAAGAAAGACGCATTCTAAAAAATGCAACTACTGTGGAGGACGCGAGCATGAAAAATCAAAATGCCCAGCCAAAGATTCTACTTGCAACCACTGCAACAAACCAGGTCACTGGAGTTCAGTTTGTTTTCACAGGAAACAAACTGAAAAAGAAACTAGTGTAAAAAACACAGGAAGAGTACATTATTTACGATCAACCAAGGATCAAAATAATGATACGTCTACACCAAGAGTGTCAGCGACATTCATATACAAAGGATCAATGCACACAACGTCAATCATCCCTGATACAGGAGCAGAAGCAAACGTTGCAGGACCTTTTATTTTGGAGAAACTTCAAATTTCATCCAATAACCTGAAGAAGCAGCATAATCAAGTTTTGGTTGCAGCTAACGGGTCAAAACTGAAAGTATTGGGATCAATAAATCTTGATATAAAAATCAATTCAGTAACCACCCATGAAGAAATTGTCATATGCAAAGATCATACTGAAATTCTTCTATCATGGAAAACATGTCGAAACTTGAAACTAATTCCAAATGATTTTCCAAAGCAAATCAATAAAATTGACATAAAAGATGCGAACGTTCTAAAAGAACAATTTCTTCAAGAATATAAGGAAGTCTTCGATTGCGAAGAAGAACTGAAACCTATGCTTGGAACACCAATGAAAATTCATCTGGATGAAAATGCAACCCCTTACGCTATTCATTCAGCTCGTCAAGTTCCAATTCCATGGCAAGAAGATGTTAAAAACAGTCTCGACGTCATGGAGAAACAAGGAATCATTGCCAAAGTCGGAGATGAACCATCAGTGTGGTGCCACCCGATGGTAGTCGTTGCCAAGCCTAAAGGCGGTATTCGAATATGTGTGGATCTCACAAAATTGAACAAGCAAATAAAAAGACCTGTTCATCCAACCACATCACCCAGAGAAGCCATTGCTGGAATAAAAGAAGGATCAAAATACTTCACAACCATTGATGCCAAACATGGTTACTGGCAAATAGAACTTGACGGATCATCACAAAATCTGACGACCTTTATGACACCTCAAGGAAGATACAAATATCTTAGAGCTCCAATGGGATTGTCATCAACAGGCGACGAGTACTGCAGAAGACATTCTTCAGCCATAGGAGGACATCCAAATATACAAAAGGTAATGGATGATGTTCTGTTATACAACGACAATTTCGAAGAACACGTCAAAAGTGTCAAGAATTTCTTAGAGCTCTGTCGAAAGCACAAGATAACTCTCAATAAAGAAAAATTCTGTTTCGGATCGACAGAAGTCAATTTCGTTGGATATGTTGTTAGTTGCGACGGAGTGACTCCTGATGATAAAAAGATCAGTGCACTTAAAGAATTTCCAACTCCAACAAATGTATCTCAACTGAGATCATTTCTCGGCTTAGCTAATCAATTTGAAAGATTTTCCAATGAAATAAGTAAATTGGCAAGTCCACTACGAAGTCTTCTGAAGAAAAACATCGTATTTCAATGGTTACCACCACACGAAAAAGCATTCGTTGATCTAAAAGAGTCCCTTTGTAAACCTCCAGTTCTCATTCATTTTGATCTAGGAAGAGAAACGGTTCTACAAACTGATGCGTCCAAAAATAATGGATAGGGATTTATTCTTTTACAAAAACAAAACGATGGATACAAAATCGTTCAATGTGGATCTCGTTTTCTAACAGAAACTGAAAGCAGATATGCAATTGTAGAGCTGGAGCTACTTGCGGTAGTATGGGCGATGGATAAATGTAAGACTTACTTGATAGGACTTCCAGACTTCAAGTTGCAAGTTGATCATCGACCTCTACTATCTATTCTTGATAAGAAAACTCTTGATCAAATACACAATCCACGTTTACAACGACTAAAGGAAAAGGTGATGAGATTCAAATTCTCCACAGAATGGATTCAAGGGAAGAAACATGCTATACCTGATGCGCTTTCCAGATCACCAATATCTTCAGCATCGCCAGAAGATGAAAAATTTTCTTCATCAGCAGAAGAATCATCTAATATCATAAGAAGAACAAGAATGTCTTCATCTTATGAAGATCTGAATATCAAAATACTCAGAGATGAAGCCGAAAAGGATCAAAACTATCAAATTCTCAGGAAGAGTATTCAAGATGGATTTCCAGTAAATCGGAGAAAAACCCATCCAGCTATTAAACCATACTGGAGCATCAAAGATGGATTGAGCATCGATAAAGGTATTATTCTATATGGATCCCGTATTGTTGTGCCCTTGAATGCAAGAAAACAACTTCTGGATAAACTACATGCTTCTCATCAAGGTGTAGAAAGGTCTAAGCGACGTGCTCGCCAAACGATTTATTGGCCAGCAATTAATTCAGACATCGAAAATAAGATTTCTTCATGCGAGAAGTGCCAACTTCATCAATCAGCGCAACCGAAAGAATCTATGATGACGGATCCTCCACCCTCAAGAGTCTTTGAGCATGTGTCTGCAGACTTCTTTTCATGCTCTGGAAGAGATTTCTTAGTTTACGTAGACAGACTCTCAGGATGGCCGGTAATATACAGTTTCAACAGAGGGAACACGACTGCAAAGAATTTGATTGTTGCTGTTCGTCGCTGTTTCACAGATTTAGGTGTGCCCATCATTTTCAAATCTGATGGAGGCCCTCAATTTTCCAGTTCCGAATTTAAGAAATTTCTTAAAAGGTGGGGAGTACAGCATGTGCAATCAACCCCATACTACGCTCAATCTAACGGTCACGCAGAAGCTGCAGTAAAAGCCATGAAGAAGCTTATAGTCAAATCTACTGAGAATGGGAATACTGATTCTGAAGAATTTCTCATTGCTTTACTAGAGTGGCGAAATACACCTCGGGAAGGAGGATTATCTCCTGCACAACTGCTGTTTGGTCACCCAATGCGAATTCTACTGCCTGCTCATCAAAATAGCTTCGATCAGAAATGGCATAAGACAAGAGAAGAGTTTGATGAAAAGTGTGCCCAACTAAAAGACAAATCTGTACAAAGATACAATGAACAAAGTAGATGTTTAGATAAACTGAAAATAAATAGTAAAGTTAGGATTCAAGATGCCATAACACACAAGTGGAATACAATTGGAACTATTGTTGGTATCGGAAAGCACAGGGACTACCTGATTAAAACACCGAGCGGAAGGACACTATGGAGAAACCGAAGATTTATCAAATCTTATTAATCACATTGAAAGACTTATTTGACTTTGAAAACCAAAAAGGGGAGTTGTAAGGATATCATTCAATGTGAGCAAAACCTGTATTTTATGATTTAATCTAATTTATAGGTGACGTAACTTGGATACCGAGTTGTATAAAAGGAAACACAAATGTTAATTATTTAGTCTGTATTTCTCGAATATATTTAATCTACAAGAGCCAATTTCCTTCATCCTAAATATAATAATACAACAGCGACGTATGTGCGTTTGTGTCTTGCGGAAGTACTTTTGAGGTAGACATGCACACGCACATGTTCTCAGGGAATATTAGAAAACTATTCACATTCATGTTTAGCATAATGTTCTTGTTGGCATATGAGAAATAATAAGAGTATGTCCATTTACAAATACAGTAAAACTCCTGAGTCATGAAGTTTTTTTATGAAGCACCCGAGTAATGAAGAACCTGAATTATGAAATGCTCCTTAGTTATGAAGTATTTTTCTTTGTTTAAATCATAGAAAACGAAAGTTCTATAGGTATAACTATATCTTTTCCAAATCAACGTGGCAGAAGTGAATAATGAAATGGCAGAATTGAAAGTCATATTGCAGAAGTGAAAATGAAAAATGCAAGTATGACAAGCAATTACAATATAGAAGTTTTTTTTAATAAAAATTACAACTTCAATGCAATTGTGGGTTTTTGCAATCTTCTCCACCGGACTCTACCATATAATAAGACAATACTCTATTATAAGCCAATACCCAATTATAGGTTGATATCAAATTATAATATACCACCTATAATTGTGTATTATCCTATAATGGAGTATTATATGTGAAAATGTAAATCATTAAGGCAGAGATTTACTATACAATTTAGGTCATCAATGAATCAGATATATTGAGTATAAACTGTGTTTTCAGTATTGTTTGAGATTCAAATGATGTGTATTTCTTGTTTCTGATTTAAATTAAGGCAAAAATGACTACTACCATGATATATATTAATTTTTGTACAATAATGAGTAGCTATATAGATTTCCCACAACATTTACTTAATATTTGTTTAATTACCTCACTTTTGTATAAAATTTAGTTCACATCCATTTTAGAATAATATTTGTCATAGTTATCCCTCAATGACACAATTCTATTTCATTTTAATCACAGAAAACTATCACTGCACACGAACTATGAAGTGGCTCTCAGTTATGAAGAACCAATACAGGCAGGCCTCGCTTTAAGTACAACTCACTTCAGTAAATTTGTTACTTATTTCGAGTGATGTTTCGAAATAAGAACCATTCGTAGACGTAGAAAACGGAGACATTTTTTTGTGATTATTGCACGGTAACTAAAAAAAACATCAAAATTATAATCCAGATAAGGCTATTAAAAGTAATTGGTTCAGAAATTCAACATATCCATTTTTAGGGTGAGTTCCATATTTTCGAACACGTGAAAATCTTCATATATTAATAATTATTTGACTTTTTTTCTATTGGTATCCGTGATTTTCTTTTCTGACCTGTCCGAAATTGTAGAACCAACCAATGACTTGGAACTTATTACTCTACTACCAAAAACATTTCATAGAGCATAAAATTGCGCTTTTAAATGTAGCACAATAATTATAGAAATCTAAGTATCTTTTAATTACTCACCTATACAGAGTGAGAGTTAAGCTACGGAGGGATTTTAAAACATTTAATAAATGCACGACTTTAAACTTTTTCATCACAGTCTCAAATAATGAAAGACTGTATATTATTATTAATGTGCCTATAAACGTAGTACTCTAATAACTCTAAAAACAAATATTCTTTATATAACTCATAGAAGATTATATATATAATCAAGGAGTGACAATTATGAATTTCTTGTTACTTTTATTCGCTTTAGTTACTGTTTGGTAACTAAACTGAGTCGTGATTTGGTAACTAAAGCGGGGGATGCTTGTACTTCATAACTCAGAAGTTTCACTGTATATCGAATGAAAAAAGTGATGAAATCTTAGTTGATTCAAATCATGTATGAATATTCATTCGCTATTATAAAGTCATGTCGAGCTCAAACTCCACATTCAATCTTTTAAGGGGTAAACTTCTGACGGTTTAATCAATGAAGCGAAACATAATTCAAATATTATGCAATTGTTTCCAAGAAAGTTTTTTACCTACATACTTAGTTTGATGGAAAAATAGTGAATAATTATTGAAAATAGTAATGAATATTTTACAATAAATTAGGACCATGAAATCTTTTGAACGAAGTGAATACAGATCATGAGCTGAAAAATATAGTATTAATGGAAAGGTGGTTATTAATAACGTACCTCAAAAATGCTATACAGTTTGAATATATATGACATTAAGTATAGATATAACGAATATTTTCTTAATCTGATGTCTATAAAACTCTCATTTAATATAAAACCTGTATAGAATAATTCTCAAAGGGCTAGATTATTTTTTTTCTATTTTATGCCTAAATATGTAATTCCATCATACAATTTCAAAACAAATAACAATAAATTCCTAGTTCACGTCCCTTTTACATTCAGAGGCGTGAACCAGAAAGTGAGTAAACGTCCTATTTTAATTTTATTTTTCTATTTGATTTATATTTTAACGAATGATAAAATCTTTAGTAATTTTCTGAACTTAATACAATTTCAAATAGAAATTTTTAGTATTATTTGTGATGTAGTCAAGATACTATATTTTCTGTCAACTAATAATTTTTAACAATATGTTATAATAAAATAAAAGATAATTATTAAATTTAAGAAAATTAATTTAAAAATACCTCCTTCCTAGTTCACATCTCTATTTCATTTGGAGACGTGAACTAGAAAAGGAGTATTTGTATCGATTCCTATTTCACGTCCACAAATGAAATAGGGACGTGAACTAGGGATTCACCCATATAACTACTATTATTCACTCTTAAATCTTTATTTTCTTGATTGCGTTAACATCTGAAATAAATCTGACAAATAAATCACTTAGAACAATTTCTAAATGTACCAGAGTACATTTTTGACTACAGACCAAACCGTTCGAAAGAACATTCTGCAGTGTATTTATTATGCAGTTTTATTTTTAACAGAGAATCAATCTCCTGAGGGTTATTGAGCTGATGTTATGGAAACAGAAAACAAGATGCATCGCCTCTTCACATTTGATGCAATATCTTTTTCACAATGTCACTCATATTACATGTCTGTCCTGTCGATAGGTGAAGGAATGTCCGAAAAATATATTAAATTGAACAATATTGCTTAGTTTTTTTCATACCGCCCCATCGCTAATTTTATCAGAGAGGCAATACAAAACATGTTATTGAGAAACGTGTGCGTACGGATTGACTGTACAGTTGTGCACATGTGCTTCAATTGGAGTTAGAGAACAAATATTGGTAATGGTATGTAAATAAATGGAAATTATATTTTATCAAATAAATAATTAATTAGTATATTGCTCTTTTTTCCAATATAGGCATTCAATAGTTTTTACATTATCATTTGAATTATCATAAAGTTAATAATATTAACACTTTCATTATATAATTTTTTAACGTTCACTAGAATCTATGCAGTTTAAAAAAATTGAATAGAAATACTTAAACGATTTTTTTAATCACCATCATGGACTTTTTCAACTAAATAATAAATTTTGCTTGTTTTTAATCAAAATATAGTCATTCAATTGTTATAACATTTTCATATGGAAAATTTTTGATCGATTAGGTAAAAAAAAATATTAACCCTTTATATAAGAATTATTTGTCTCAAACACTTTTTTTAAATTTACCACAGAGCTTTTAAAATCTAATATATTTCTCTTCACCAAAATATATAAAAAATTTGTAGGATTGATTAAATAAACTTCAATAATATATTATCTCAATTATTATCTATATATGTGATTATAGATCTTGTTATTTATTTAGTATAGCAACTCTATTAGTGTCATTAAATTAATTTATGCACAACTTACAGAAAGAAAATCTTTGACTTTTTAATTTAGTAATTTCACACCTTATTAATAATTACATCTCCATTTTACTGTTAAGGATTGCATCACTAATTGTTCCAGTAAAAATTCAGTGAAATGTATCATACATGTCATACAAATATGTGATTTTGCTCGAAAAATAAATTTAATATTAACTTCATAAATAAAACCAATAATCGTAAATTCACAATTAAAAAATAAAGATCAAATAAACAACCTTTTATTTTAATTAAAAGGCAAGTAACTATTCTATGTCGAAGACAAAAACTCAAACAGCTCCAAACATCAATTTCAAACTGCTCCATATTACAACAGAATGAGTTATTACCATTTCTTGAAAATTACAGAACTCTAGCTAAGTTTAGTAATTTTTTTTATTTGGTACAAGAATTGGAAATTTAAAAAAAATTATAAAAATAAACAAGCATCGTGGACATTGTTAATGAATTATTTTATTTTTTAATTTTTAGTGAAATTTAACTTTTCCGAACTGTTTGATTTCATAAAATTTTATTTATCTAACAAATCAAAACTGTACAACTTTAAACTATTCGATTGGCATTTGAATATTTTTGTTTAAACTTTTGTTAACCATGTAGCATGAAGTAAATATATATTAATGTAAAGCTACCATTTTTGGTCAGGAAACATTAACTAATCGTCAAAAGAAACTTTATAGTGACATGATTATTTAAGCTGAAAGTAAAATAAATTTCAGATAACCATGATTAAAATGTTATATTTTTCATATATTATAATCCTAATATAACAAGCGATAACTGTTTTTAATAAGTTAAAATTTATGTAATGAAGATAAGCTAAGTATTTTCATGTTCTACTATAATGAAATGAATTTATATGTACATTAGAAATAATTTTGCAGCTTTTAGTTTAAATCTTTCGCACCACGTAAAGGTAGCTGCTTTAGCGAAAGATTTTAGAGAGAATAAGTTCTCCCAGGGAATTTCAACCCATTCAGTTTCATGCTTCACCGAATCATACGGAGAAGGTTTCTGTAACCAGATGCCATGATCCGTTCTTCTGAAACCGTCCTGCAACAAGGACAATTCAAGTTTCTGTTCCGGGCGAACCACTCCTCGATACACTGTGTGCAGAACACGTGGGTACAACCTGAGAGTACTGACAGCTCTGAAGTTGACACATCTTCGCGAATGCAGACTGGACAGGAATGAGCAATGGTGAGGTCAACAGATCCCAGATCTCTTCTGTTCCTCCAAATCCTGGCAGACGATGGACCGACAATCTTCAAGAATGACGAATGAAAGATAGAAGATTGGGCTTCACCTACTTTCCTCACTTCTTGAAGCTTGAAAGAGTCCTGTGCAGTGTTCCAAATGAGATGAAGGTTGAACTCGTCTCTTGGAGATGCCTCTAAGCCGTGAGTTGATCCATCGAGCTCACTGAGAATATCCAGCCGGTCCTTCAACGTCTCATAGATCGCTACATGAAGGTTGTGCATGGCAACAATCAGTTCGTACGTCCTCAGATCGAATTTGCCAGATCCGATCTGTCCCACGTGGTCCTCAAACATTCCACAGAAGTTGCGGTAGTAGTGGTTCCTCTCGAGGTTTGTCTTCATCTCCTGTTGAATTGAAGTTATTCCTCGGCTTAATCTGCAGGAACTAGCAGAATCAAAGCATAAATCGTCTGTGAAGAGATTCCTGTGTGAGTCAGTGAAGCGTCTGAGGATAGCTTCACAAAGTCCTGTCGTCTCATCTACAGTGATTGTGCCTTCCCTTCGTCGGTAAGTAAACTCCTTCACCATGTTCTTCATGTGGATCAGCATGACTAAGATGGAAGTTTCCCTGCTGTCGAACGTTGTTTCCATCCCAAGTTCCTCCAGTCTGTCCATCAAGTCTTCCACAGTATACCCTGACATGTCAGTTCTCTGAAGCAGAGTCTTGACCTCCTCGTGCAGGATCCTATGTTCCATCGAACAACCAGGCATCGTAGGTGAAGATATCGGTTAGTCAATAATAAACTAAAAAAGCCAGAGCGTTTGTAAAGCGTCTGTGCGGTGTGGAAGCTCAAAAGCGAATGAAGATGAAAATGGATTCAACCAGTCGGCTATTCGTAAGCTCCTCCCATTTCCGTGGTACATGCGGTTAATCTGATCTGATAAGATCCGAGTACAATGGGAAATATAGGCCTAAACTTGCCTATCCAGCTACTGACTGGAAAACCGGTTACTATTTCCTCAGATGTATGTATAATGTATATGGAAACTCTCTCTTTGTTATATTCTTCTGATACTTGAATTATTTATAAGCTTTGTAGTAATTTTATATTTTGAGAATATCAAAATGATAAATTATTGGTAAAGGAAATAAATTCATTTATTTATTTTACTTATAAAAAGACATTTAATTCTTCACTTAATCTAAACATCAAATCCCTGTCTTATACTGTGGAAGTGGGTGGCTATCATTTTCAGTGAAATTTAGCTGTTTACCACAACAAATAAACTTTGAGTCCAGAAATCCTGTTATTTATTTATTATTGTACTTATTTTAGAGATTTAAATATATACAAATGTATTATTGTTATTTATTTTTACTGTTATACCTTAATCTATTTTTAATTAGAAATTATTCTAAAATATCAATATTTTTTTACATATCTGCAATATTACTAATATTTTATTTTTATTTTCATATGTACATACTATCACATGAAAATTTTTTAAAACTTGATAGTTTTTCAAGGATAGCTCTTGGATGTTGCTCTTCAAATACAAGTTTCTAGATTCTGTTCTGACAGGCTCATAGGCTTCATTTACTATCACCTCTTCATTTTCCTTTTCAATCTGTGAGTACAGCCACCGTTGATTGTATTCCTTTTCATCGCATTCCTTGGTATGTGACTGCATTCACGTAGTTGCTTTTCTGCATCCACGAGCTTGTCACCGACAGTGATAGGTGACTCAATTCATCTTCATTCATGCAGTCACTTTTTTCTTATGTTTAACTATTTCATTTGATGTCAGCGATATAGTCAGCGATAAACCCCTACTAAAATTATATTAATTTAGTGTATGTAAGTATACATTAGGACTGAAATATGTAATTGCGAATTTTTGAATTTCTACAAAATGGCGAATTTGAATTTGTTCCCAATTTCAAGAATAGAATTTCCTGGTTATTTTTTGTCTTTTGTATGTTTGTAAGAATATCTTTTAACTTCATTTATATCTCAATTATCATTTCATATTGAATCATTATTTTACATTACTTCATGCATCACAATGAAAAAATGTATAATCAAATATTATTTCCTAGGGTAAAGAATACCTGTATTTAGTACTGGAATTCATATAAAATTTGAAACTGATACCCCGGTGTAAATTTTGGTCAATTGGATTTAACTATTTTAATTGTTTTCGTTAAAATGTATATCATCCCTCTTGTAAGACCAGCTATTTACTTTTAACATTTGCAGTTAGGTTTAAAAATTCACAATTCAATGCATTGCAGCATATCAAAACAATATATCGAATAAATAATATAAATTAGCCGAAATTGTAACCAGTTATTACGTTAGAGTTCCGTCTTCTAACGGCAGTGACTGACATTCTTTTTCACGAACTTTTTTCGAAAGTCACCATAAAATAGTTGGAACTTTGTCGATAGTTTGGAGGGTTTATTTGCTTTCATTTTATTGTTTGTCTCCCCTCAAGAGCTGTAATGAAAGAAAGTTCTTAATGATTTCACTCTGAAGGAGAGTAAAGAAAACTTACCACATTGGTTTGTATCGACATGATGTCACTCACTGCTATATTATTTCAAGTATTTAACCTGTGTATTAAAGTCTAAAAGAATTTAGAATTATTCTACTAAATGATATATATAATAATTTTAGTAGATTATTTCGTTACAGTTTTATTAAAATTGTCTTTTTGTAAAAGGGGAAAGATTATAAAAGAAGATTTGGTTTGTAATAAAGTTTATTATTTTTGTAATTAATAATTCTCTAATGAAATAATATTGACGATAGTTTTTTATGTACTTCATCAAATATTATTTTCACCATTGTATTAATTATTTGTAGCTAATAAAAACGGGTAGAAAATAATACGTGTAATCTATTTAGAAGCACTCTCTATTTAGAGAAAAACTACTTATATTAGATTGTATATTAGATAATAAATTATTTAAGATTGCAATTTTAATAATAATATTTGCACTTAATAAACATTGAAGGTAATTTAATTGCATGATCATTAATTGTATATGATTTAAATAATCAAAAGCGTATAGTCCAGATGGCATTGAAGTTGAATTAAGCATGGGTAAAACTAATAAACATGAACCACTGGTTCCAAACGGTCTAAATAATGAAATAGAAATTCGAACGCTTTGGCATTTGACGGGGATTATTTTAGTGCATATATACATAATTTTACGAAATATGTTCACAACATAAGGAAAGTCTAAGTTAGAGACTTCATAATGATGTAGCTGAGACTTTGCATATATTCTATATATAATTTTTGAAATAATGCATATGCAAAAAAAGTCGCGTCAAATGCCGTAGTGTTTGAATTTTGATTTCATTCTTTAGATATTTGGAACCAGTGGTTCATGTTTATAGTTTTATTAGCTTAATTCATTTTAATTGATATCCTTTGGATATTTTATATTACATACTGCTTTTTGAAACATCTATCGAAAAATTAATTTAGGTTCAAGAATTTTTAATACATGCATATATTATAAAATTACTGTATTAAAGAATTTTATTAATGGCTGTATATTCTACCGCTGTTTTACCTTCACTGCAAAAACTAATAAACAACAGAAAATTAATAAATATTTAAAATTATCTTCGCGACGAATCTGCCGTTCGATGAATTATGTCATATGAACTTACCACTCGGTGAACTGGTGACGGTAAACTTACCGGACAACTTCTACACGAACCTATATTCTTTATTTAGTAAATTGATGGAGAGGAAAATATGGAAATATAACGAGTGTAGAGCGTTGCATCTATATAAATATAATCAAATAAATGAAGAAATGCATTATTGTTATTTAAAATTTTCATAAAGTAGACATAAATGTTAATAATTTTGAATATTTCTCTCATACAGCTGAACTAACAAACAATCAGCTTATTCATCCTTATGAAGATTCGTTCACAACCACAATAGCTTAGTATTGGGCTGAACTTGAAACGGATCCATTTTAAGCGGTTTAGAAATTAATACAAAATATTAATTGCAGTTTCATGTTAAATTATTAGTTATTTATATTAATTTGTTAAAGAAACACTCAGGTTGTTTTCTTTGTATATAATACATATGATCTCATTACTGTAGAACTCTTGCACTCATTTTTACGAGGTGATTTGTCTTCATTGAATGTCAGACAAACAACATTCGGACAACATCCCAAGATGTGAAAGTGATGTTCAGATTCTATCTATAGCTTTGAACACATTTCATAAATGTTGATTCAGAAAGATGGATATAATAATTAAGAACAAGCTACAGTATATAATATGCTACTAAATGATATCTTGATGTAGAATCTTAGATAATAATTCACTGTTACTCTGTCTTCAAGAATGAATTGTTTCATAGTATATTCAAATTTAGTTTTCTTTGCTTAATATGTATACATATTTTACTAGCATTTTAAATGATTTAAAACAAATAAAATATTATCACATTTTATATAATGTACACAGAGGAAACTTAAAAATTAAGGGAAATAAATCTTTAAAACTGCAATTTTATCTTAATCAGACTGACACAAATATTCTAAAAGACTGAGTACTTAAGATTCGCTTCACAAATGATATTTAATAAACAAAAGTGCTTGAATTGTATAAATTTTATTTTCAGTTCATTGCTTTTATCATATAAATTTACTGTGTAAAATTTTATATATACCCACGATTGATAGGAACAAAGATATTACATTGATTGTATTCTGCATGAACTGTGTACGTTACACTTGCAGTGGGGATGAAATTGGGTTAAACATCTAGAGACATCTTGCCATGTCACTGTTATTTTGAGGACAATGAATTGCAAATAATAACTATAAATTGATAATTATAAATGATTCTGGTAATTGTGATAAATGAAAAAACATTGAAATACTATAATCATCAACTGAGGCTTGGTGAGTAGCGACGTATGTGCGTTTGTGTCTTGCGGAAGTACTTATGAGGTAGACATGCACACGCACATGTTCTCAGGGAATATTAGAAAACTATTCACATTCATGTTTAGCATAATCTTCTTGTTGGCATATGAGAAATAATAAGAGTATGTCCATTTACAAATACAGTAAAACTCCTGAGTCATGAAGTTTTTTTATGAAGCACCCGAGTAATGAAGAACCTGAATTATGAAATGCTCCTTAGTTATGAAGTATTTTTCTTTGTTTAAATCATAGAAAACGATAGTTCTATAGGTATAACTATATATCTTTTCCAAATCAACGTGGCAGAAGTGAATAATGAAATGGCAGAATTGAAAGTCATATTGCAGAAGTGAAAATGAAAAATGCAAGTATGACAAGCAATTACAATATAGAAGTTTTTTTTAATAAAAATTACAACTTCAATGCAATTGTGGGTTTTTGCAATCTTCTCCACCGGACTCTACCATATAATAAGACAATACTCTATTATAAGCCAATACCCAATTATAGGTTGATATCAAATTATAATATACCACCTATAATTGTGTATTATCCTATAATGGAGTATTATATGTGAAAATGTAAATCATTAAGGCAGAGATTTACTATAAAATTTAGGTCATCAATGAATCAGATATATTGAGTATAAACTGTGTTTTCAGTATTGTTTGAGATTCAAATGATGTGTATTTCTTGTTTCTGATTTAAATTTAGGCAAAAATGACTACTACCATGATATATATTAATTTTTGTACAATAATGAGTAGCTATATTGATTTCCCACAACATTTACTTAATATTTGTTTAATTACCTCACTTTTGTATAAAATTTAGTTCACATCCGTTTTAGAATAATATTTGTCATAGTTATCCCTCAATGACACAATTCTATTTCATTTTAATCACAGAAAACTATCACTGCACACGAACTATGAAGTGGCTCTCAGTTATGAAGAACCAATACAGGCAGGCCTCGCTTTAAGTACAACTCACTTCAGTAAATTTGTTACTTATTTCGAGTGATGTTTCGAAATAAGAACCATTCGTAGACGTAGAAAACGGAGACATTTTTTTGTGATTATTGCACGGTAACTAAAAAAAACATCAAAATTATAATCCAGATAAGGCTATTAAAAGTAATTGGTTCAGAAATTCAACATATCCATTTTTAGGGTGAGTTCCATATTTTCGAACACGTGAAAATCTTCATATATTAATAATTATTTGACTTTTTTTCTATTGGTATCCGTGATTTTCTTTTCTGACCTGTCCGAAATTGTAGAACCAACCAATAACTTGGAACTTATTACTCTACTACCAAAAACATTTCATAGAGCATAAAATTGCGCTTTTAAATGTAGCACAATAATTATAGAAATCTAAGTATCTTTTAATTACTCACCTATACAGAGTGAGAGTTAAGCTACGGAGGGATTTTAAAACATTTAATAAATGCACGACTTTAAACTTTTTCATCACAGTCTCAAATAATGAAAGACTGTATATTATTATTAATGTGCCTATAAACGTAGTACTCTAATAACTCTAAAAACAAATATTCTTTCTATAACTCATAGAAGATTATATATATAATCAAGGAGTGACAATTATAAATTTCTTGTTACTTTTATTCGCTTTAGTTACTGTTTGGTAACTAAACTGAGTCGTGATTTGGTAACTAAAGCGGGGGATGCTTGTACTTCATAACTCAGAAGTTTCACTGTATATCGAATGAAAAAAGTGATGAAATCTTAGTTGATTCAAATCATGTATGAATATTCATTCGCTATTATAAAGTCATGTCGAGCTCAAACTCCACATTCAATCTTTTAAGGGGTAAACTTCTGACGGTTTAATCAATGAAGCGAAACATAATTCAAATATTATGCAATTGTTTCCAAGAAAGTTTTTTACCTACATACTTAGTTTGATGGAAAAATAGTGAATAATTATTGAAAATAGTAATGAATATTTTACAATAAATTACGACCATGAAATCTTTTGAACGAAGTGAATACAGATCATGAGCTGAAAAATATAGTATTAATGGAAAGGTGGTTATTAATAACGTACCTCTAAAATGCTATACAGTTTGAATATATATCACATTAAGTATAGATATAACGAATATTTTCTTAATCTGATGTCTATAAAACTCTCATTTAATATAAAACCTGTATAGAATAATTCTCAAAGGGCTAGATTATTTTTTTCTATTTTATGCCTAAATATGTAATTCCATCATACAATTTCAAAACAAATAACAATAAATTCCTAGTTCACGTCCCTTTTACATTCAGAGGCGTGAACTAGAAAGTGAGTAAACGTCCTATTTTAATTTTATTTTTCTATTTGATTTATATTTTAACGAATGATAAAATCTTTAGTAATTTTCTGAACTTAATACAATTTCAAATAAAAATTTTTAGTATTATTTGTGATGTAGTCAAGATACTATATTTTCTGTCAACTAATAATTTTTAACAATATGTTATAATAAAATAAAAGATAATTATTAAATTTAAGAAAATTAATTTAAAAATACCTCCTTCCTAGTTCACATCTCTATTTCATTTGGAGACGTGAACTAGAAAAGGAGTATTTGTATCGATTCCTATTTCACGTCCACAAATGAAATAGGGACGTGAACTAGGGATTCACCCATATAACTACTATTATTCACTCTTAAATCTTTATTTTCTTGATTGCGTTAACATCTGAAATAAATCTGACAAATAAATCACTTAGAACAATTTCTAAATGTACCAGAGTACATTTTTGACTACAGACCAAACCGTTCGAAAGAACATTCTGCAGTGTATTTATTATGCAGTTTTATTTTTAACAGAGAATCAATCTCCTGAGGGTTATTGAGCTGATGTTATGGAAACAGAAAACAAGATGCATCGCCTCTTCACATTTGATGCAATATCTTTTTCACAATGTCACTCATATTACATGTCTGTCCTGTCGATAGGTGAAGGAATGTCCGAAAAATATATTAAATTGAACAATATTGCTTAGTTCTTTTCATACCGCCCCATCGCTAATTTTATCAGAGAGGCAATACAAAACATGTTATTGAGAAACGTGTGCGTACGGATTGACTGTACAGTTGTGCACATGTGCTTCAATTGGAGTTAGAGAACAAATATTGGTAATGGTATGTAAATAAATGGAAATTATATTTTATCAAATAAATAATTAATTAGTATATTGCTCTTTTTTCCAATATAGGCATTCAATAGTTTTTACATTATCATTTGAATTATCATAAAGTTAATAATATTAACACTTTCATTATATAATTTTTTAACGTTCACTAGAATCTATGCAGTTTAAAAAAATTGAATAGAAATACTTAAACGATTTTTTTAATCACGATCATGGACTTTTTCAAATAAATAATAAATTTTGCTTGTTTTTAATTAAAATATAGTCATTCAATTGTTATAACATTTTCATATGGAAAATTTTTGATCGATTAGGTAAAAAAAAATATTAACCCTTTATATAAGAATTATTTGTCTCAAACACTTTTTTTAAATTTACCACAGAGCTTTTAAAATCTAATATATTTCTCTTCACCAAAATATATAAAAAATTTGTAGGATTGATTAAATAAACTTCAATAATATATTATCTCAATTATTATCTATATATGTGATTATAGATCTTGTTATTTATTTAGTATAGCAACTCTATTAGTGTCATTAAATTAATTTATGCACAACTTACAGAAAGAAAATCTTTGACTTTTTAATTTAGTAATTTCACGCCTTATTAATAATTACATCTCCATTTTACTGTTAAGGATTGCATCACTAATTGTTCCAGTAAAAATTCAGTGAAATGTATCATACATGTCATACAAATATGTGATTTTGCTCGAAAAATAAATTTAATATTAACTTCATAAATAAAACCAATAATCGTAAATTCACAATTAAAAAATAAAGATCAAATAAACAACCTTTTATTTTAATTAAAAGGCAAGTAACTATTCTATGTCGAAGACAAAAACTCAAACAGCTCCAAACATCAATTTCAAACTGCTCCATATTACAACAGAATGAGTTATTACCATTTCTTGAAAATTACAGAACTCTAGCTAAGTTTAGTAATTTTTTTTATTTGGTACAAGAATTGGAAATTTAAAAAAAATTATAAAAATAAACAAGCATCGTGGACATTGTTAATGAATTATTTTATTTTTTAATTTTTAGTGAAATTTAACTTTTCCGAACTGTTTGATTTCATAAAATTTTATTTATTTAACAAATCAAAACTGTACAACTTTAAACTATTCAATTAGCATTTGAATATTTTTGTTTAAACTTTTGTTAACCATGTAGCATGAAATAAATATATATTAATGTAAAGCTACCATTTTTGGTCAGGAAACATTAACTAATCGTCAAAAGAAACTTTATAGTGACATGATTATTTAAGCAGAAAGTAAAATAAATTTCAGATAACCATGATTAAAATGTTATATTTTTCATATATTATAATCCTAATATAACAAGCGATAACTGTTTTTAATAAGTTAAAATTTATGTAATGAAGATAAGCTAAGTATTTTCATGTTCTACTATAATGAAATGAATTTATATGTACATTAGAAATAATTTTGCAGCTTTTAGTTTAAATCTTTTGTACCACGTAAAGGTAGCTGCTTTAGCGAAAGATTTTAGAGAGAATAAGTTCTCCCAGGGAATTTCAACCCATTCAGTTTCATGCTTCACCGAATCATACGGAGAAGGTTTCTGTAACCAGATGCCATGATCCGTTCTTCTGAAACCGTCCTGCAACAAGGACAATTCAAGTTTCTGTTCCGGGCGAACCACTCCTCGATACACTGTGTGCAGAACACGTGGGTACAACCTGAGAGTACTGACAGCTCTGAAGTTGACACATCTTCGCGAATGCAGACTGGACAGGAATGAGCAATGGTGAGGTCAACAGATCCCAGATCTCTTCTGTTCCTCCAAATCCTGGCAAACGATGGACCGACAATCTTCAAGAATGACGAATGAAAGATAGAAGATTGGGCTTCACCTACTTTCCTCACTTCTTGAAGCTTGAAAGAGTCCTGTGCAGTGTTCCAAATGAGATGAAGGTTGAACTCGTCTCTTGGAGATGCCTCTAAGCCGTGAGTTGATCCATCGAGCTCACTGAGAATATCCAGCCGGTCCTTCAACGTCTCATAGATCGCTACATGAAGGTTGTGCATGGCAACAATCAGTTCGTACGTCCTCAGATCGAATTTGCCAGATCCGATCTGTCCCACGTGGTCCTCAAACATTCCACAGAAGTTGCGGTAGTAGTGGTTCCTCTCGAGGTTTGTCTTCATCTCCTGTTGAATTGAAGTTATTCCTCGGCTTAATCTGCAGGAACTAGCAGAATCAAAGCATAAATCGTCTGTGAAGAGATTCCTGTGTGAGTCAGTGAAGCGTCTGAGGATAGCTTCACAAAGTCCTGTCGTCTCATCTACAGTGATTGTGCCTTCCCTTCGTCGGTAAGTAAACTCCTTCACCATGTTCTTCATGTGGATCAGCATGACTAAGATGGAAGTTTCCCTGCTGTCGAACGTTGTTTCCATCCCAAGTTCCTCCAGTCTGTCCATCAAGTCTTCCACAGTATACCCTGACATGTCAGTTCTCTGAAGCAGAGTCTTGACCTCCTCGTGCAGGATCCTATGTTCCATCGAACAACCAGGCATCGTAGGTGAAGATATCGGTTAGTCAATAATAAACGAAAAAAGCCAGAGCGTTTGTAAAGCGTCTGTGCGGTGTGGAAGCTCAAAAGCGAATGAAGATGAAAATGGATTCAACCAGTCGGCTATTCGTAAGCTCCTCCCATTTCCGTGGTACATGCGGTTAATCTGATCTGATAAGATCCGAGTACAATGGGAAAGATAGGCCTAAACTTGCCTATCCAGTTACTGACTGGAAAACCGGTTACTATTTCCTCAGATGTATGTATAATGTATATGGAAACTCTCTCTTTGTTATATTCTTCTGATACTTGAATTATTTATAAGCTTTGTAGTAATTTTATATTTTGAGAATATCAAAATGATAAATTATTGGTAAAGGAAATAAATTCATTTATTTATTTTACTTATAAAAAGACATTTAATTCTTCACTTAATCTAAACATCAAATCCCTGTCTTATACTGTGGAAGAGGGTGGCTATCATTTTCAGTGAAATTTAGCTGTTTACCACAACAAATAAACTTTGAGTCCAGAAAAACCTGTTATTTATTTATTATTGTACTTATTTTAGAGATTTAAATATATACAAATGTATTATTGTTATTTATTTTTACTGTTATACCTTAATCTATTTTTAATTAGATTTTATTCTAAAATATCAATATTTTTTTACATATCTGCAATATTACTAATATTTTATTTTCATTTCATATGTACATACTATCACATGAAAAAATTTTGCAACTTGATAGTTTTTCAAGGATAGCTCTTGGATGTTGCTCTTCAAATACAAGTTTCTAGATTCTGTTCTGACAGGCTCATAAGCTTCATTTACTATCACCTCTTCATTTTCCTTTTCAATCTGTGAGTACAGCCACCGTTGATTGTATTCCTTTTCATCGCATTCCTTGGTATGTGACTGCATTCACGTAGTTGCTTTTCTGCATCCACGAGCTTGTCACAGACAGTGATAGGTGACTCAATTCATCTTCATTCATGCAGTCACTTTTTTCTTATGTTTAACTATTTCATTTGATGTCAGCGATAAACCCCTACTAAAATTAAATTGATTTAGTGTATGTAAGTATACATTAGGACTGAAATATGTAATTGCGAATTTTTGAATTTCTACAAAATGGCGAATTTGAATTTGTTCCCAATTTCAAGAATAGAATTTCCTGGTTATTTTTTGTCTTTTGTATGTTTGTAAGAATATCTTTTAACTTCATTTATATCTCAATTATCATTTCATATTGAATCATTATTTTACATTACTTCATGCATCACAATGAAAAAATGTATAATCAAATATTATTTCCTAGGGTAAAGAATACCTGTATTTAGTACTGGAATTCATATAAAATTTGAAACTGATACCCCGGTGTAAATTTTGGTCAATTGGATTTAATTTTTTTAATTGTTTTCGTTAAAATGTATATCATCCCTCTTGTAAGACCAGCTATTTACTTTTAACATTTGCAGTTAGGTTTAAAAATTCACAATTCAATGCACTGCAGCATATCAAAACAATATATCGAATACATAATATAAATTAGCCGAAATTGTAACCAGTTATTACGTTAGAGTTCCGTCTTCTAACGGCAGTGACTGACATTCTTTTTCACGAACTTCTTTCGAAAGTCACCATAAAATAGTTGGAACTTTGTCGATAGTTTGGAGGGTTTATTTGCTTTCATTTTATTGTTTGTCTCCCCTCAAGAGCTGTAATGAAAGAAAGTTCTTAATGATTTCACTCTGAAGGAGAGTAAAGAAAACTTACCACATTGGTTTGTATCGACATGATGTCACTCACTGCTATATTATTTCAAGTATTTAACCTGTGTATTAAAGTCTAAAAGAATTTAGAATTATTCTACTAAATGATATATATAATAATTTTAGTAGATTATTTCGTTACAGTTTTATTAAAATTGTCTTTTTGTAAAAGGGGAAAGATTATAAAAGAAGATTTGGTTTGTAATAAAGTTTATTATTTTTGTAATTAATAATTCTCTAATGAAATAATATTGACGATAGTTTTTTATGTACTTCATCAAATATTATTTTCACCATTGTATTAATTATTTGTAGCTAATAAAAACGGGTAGAAAATAATACGTGTAATCTATTTAGAAGCACTCTCTATTTAGAGAAAAACTACTTATATTAGATTGTATATTAGATTATAAATTATTTAAGATTGCAATTTTAATAATAATATTTGCACTTAATAAACATTGAAGGTAATTTAATTGCATGATCATTAATTGTATATGATTTAAATAATCAAAAGCGTATAGTCCAGATGGCATTGAAGTTGAATTAAGCATGGGTAAAACTAATAAACATGAACCACTGGTTCCAAACGGTCTAAATAATGAAATAGAAATTCGAACGCTTTGGCATTTGACGGGGATTATTTTAGTGCACATATACATAATTTTACGAAATATGTTCACAACATAAGGAAAGTCTAAGTTAGAGACTTGATAATGGTGTAGCTGAGACTTTGCATATATTCTATATATAATTTTTGAAATAATGCATATGCAAAAAAAGTCGCGTCAAATGCCGTAGTGTTTGAATTTTGATTTCATTCTTTAGATATTTGGAACCAGTGGTTCATGTTTATAGTTTTATTAGCTTTAATCATTTTAATTGATATCCTTTGGATATTTTATATTACATACTGCTTTTTGAAACATCTATCGAAAAATTAATTTAGGTTCAAGAATTTTTAATACATGCATATATTATAAAATTACTGTATTAAAGAATTTTATTAATGGCTGTATATTATACCGCTGTTTTACCTTCACTGCAAAAACTAATAAACAACAGAAAATTAATAAATATTTAAAATTATCTTCGCGACGAATCTGCCGTTCGATGAATTATGTCATATGAACTTACCACGCGGTGAACTGGTGACGGTAAACTTACCGGACAACTTCTACACGAACCTATATTCTTTATTTAGTAAATTGATGGAGAGGAAAATATGGAAATATAACGAGTGTAGAGCGTTGCATCTATATAAATATAATCAAATAAATGAAGAAATGCATTATTGTTATTTAAAATTTTCATAAAGTAGACATAAATGTTAATAATTTTGGATATTTCTCTCATACAGCTGAACTAACAAACAATCAGCTTATTCATCCTTATGAAGATTCGTTCACGACCACAATAGCTTAGTATTGGTCTGAACTTGAAACGGATCCATTTTAAGCGGTTTAGAAATTAATACAAAATATTAATTGCAGTTTCATGTTAAATTATTAGTTATTTATATTAAATATTTGTTAAAGAAACACTCAGGTTGTTTTCTTTGTATATAATACATATAATCTCATTACTGTAGAACTCTTGCACTCATTTTTACGAGGTGATTTGTCTTCATTGAATGTCAGACAAACAACATTCGGACAACATCCCAAGATGTGAAAGTGATGTTCAGATTCTATCTATAGCTTTGAACACATTTCATAAATGTTGATTCAGAAAGATGGATATAATAATTAAGAACAAGCTACAGTATATAATATGCTACTAAATGATATCTTGATGTAGAATCTTAGATAATAATTCACTGTTACTCTGTCTTCAAGAATGAATTGTTTCATAGTATATTCAAATTTAGTTTTCTTTGCTTAATATGTATACATATTTTACTAGCATTTTAAATGATTTAAAACAAATAAAATATTATCACATTTTATATAATGTACACAGAGGAAACTTAAAAATTAAGGGAAATAAATCTTTAAAACTGCAATTTTATCTTAATCAGACTGACACAAATATTCTAAAAGACTGAGTACTTAAGATTCGCTTCACAAATGATATTTAATAAACAAAAGTGCTTGAATTGTATAAATTTTATTTTCAGTTCATTGCTTTTATCATATAAATTTACTGTGTAAAATTTTATATATACCCACGATTGATAGGAACAAAGATATTACATTGATTGTATTCTGCATGAACTGTGTACGTTACACTTGCAGTGGGGATGAAATTGGGTTAAACATCTAGAGACATCTTGCCATGTCACTGTTATTTTGAGGACAATGAATTGCAAATAATAACTATAAATTGATAATTATAAATGATTCTGGTAATTGTGATAAATGAAAAAACATTGAAATACTATAATCATCAACTGAGGCTTGGTGAGTAGCGACGTATGTGCGTTTGTGTCTTGCGGAAGTACTTATGAGGTAGACATGCACACGCACATGTTCTCAGGGAATATTAGAAAACTATTCACATTCATGTTTAGCATAATGTTCTTGTTGGCATATGAGAAATAATAAGAGTATGTCCATTTACAAATACAGTAAAACTCCTGAGTCATGAAGTTTTTTTATGAAGCACCCGAGTAATGAAGAACCTGAATTATGAAATGCTCCTTAGTTATGAAGTATTTTTCTTTGTTTAAATCATAGAAAACGATAGTTCTATAGGTATAACTATATATCTTTTCCAAATCAACGTGGCAGAAGTGAATAATGAAATGGCAGAATTGAAAGTCATATTGCAGAAGTGAAAATGAAAAATGCAAGTATGACAAGCAATTACAATATAGAAGTTTTTTTTAATAAAAATTACAACTTCAATGCAATTGTGGGTTTTTGCAATCTTCTCCACCGGACTCTACCATATAATAAGACAATACTCTATTATAAGCCAATACCCAATTATAGGTTGATATCAAATTATAATATACCACCTATAATTGTGTATTATCCTATAATGGAGTATTATATGTGAAAATGTAAATCATTAAGGCAGAGATTTACTATAAAATTTAGGTCATCAATGAATCAGATATATTGAGTATAAACTGTGTTTTCAGTATTGTTTGAGATTCAAATGATGTGTATTTCTTGTTTCTGATTTAAATTTAGGCAAAAATGACTACTACCATGATATATATTAATTTTTGTACAATAATGAGTAGCTATATTGATTTCCCACAACATTTACTTAATATTTGTTTAATTACCTCACTTTTGTATAAAATTTAGTTCACATCCGTTTTAGAATAATATTTGTCATAGTTATCCCTCAATGACACAATTCTATTTCATTTTAATCACAGAAAACTATCACTGCACACGAACTATGAAGTGGCTCTCAGTTATGAAGAACCAATACAGGCAGGCCTCGCTTTAAGTACAACTCACTTCAGTAAATTTGTTACTTATTTCGAGTGATGTTTCGAAATAAGAACCATTCGTAGACGTAGAAAACGGAGACATTTTTTTGTGATTATTGCACGGTAACTAAAAAAAACATCAAAATTATAATCCAGATAAGGCTATTAAAAGTAATTGGTTCAGAAATTCAACATATCCATTTTTAGGGTGAGTTCCATATTTTCGAACACGTGAAAATCTTCATATATTAATAATTATTTGACTTTTTTTCTATTGGTATCCGTGATTTTCTTTTCTGACCTGTCCGAAATTGTAGAACCAACCAATAACTTGGAACTTATTACTCTACTACCAAAAACATTTCATAGAGCATAAAATTGCGCTTTTAAATGTAGCACAATAATTATAGAAATCTAAGTATCTTTTAATTACTCACCTATACAGAGTGAGAGTTAAGCTACGGAGGGATTTTAAAACATTTAATAAATGCACGACTTTAAACTTTTTCATCACAGTCTCAAATAATGAAAGACTGTATATTATTATTAATGTGCCTATAAACGTAGTACTCTAATAACTCTAAAAACAAATATTCTTTCTATAACTCATAGAAGATTATATATATAATCAAGGAGTGACAATTATAAATTTCTTGTTACTTTTATTCGCTTTAGTTACTGTTTGGTAACTAAACTGAGTCGTGATTTGGTAACTAAAGCGGGGGATGCTTGTACTTCATAACTCAGAAGTTTCACTGTATATCGAATGAAAAAAGTGATGAAATCTTAGTTGATTCAAATCATGTATGAATATTCATTCGCTATTATAAAGTCATGTCGAGCTCAAACTCCACATTCAATCTTTTAAGGGGTAAACTTCTGACGGTTTAATCAATGAAGCGAAACATAATTCAAATATTATGCAATTGTTTCCAAGAAAGTTTTTTACCTACATACTTAGTTTGATGGAAAAATAGTGAATAATTATTGAAAATAGTAATGAATATTTTACAATAAATTACGACCATGAAATCTTTTGAACGAAGTGAATACAGATCATGAGCTGAAAAATATAGTATTAATGGAAAGGTGGTTATTAATAACGTACCTCTAAAATGCTATACAGTTTGAATATATATCACATTAAGTATAGATATAACGAATATTTTCTTAATCTGATGTCTATAAAACTCTCATTTAATATAAAACCTGTATAGAATAATTCTCAAAGGGCTAGATTATTTTTTTCTATTTTATGCCTAAATATGTAATTCCATCATACAATTTCAAAACAAATAACAATAAATTCCTAGTTCACGTCCCTTTTACATTCAGAGGCGTGAACTAGAAAGTGAGTAAACGTCCTATTTTAATTTTATTTTTCTATTTGATTTATATTTTAACGAATGATAAAATCTTTAGTAATTTTCTGAACTTAATACAATTTCAAATAAAAATTTTTAGTATTATTTGTGATGTAGTCAAGATACTATATTTTCTGTCAACTAATAATTTTTAACAATATGTTATAATAAAATAAAAGATAATTATTAAATTTAAGAAAATTAATTTAAAAATACCTCCTTCCTAGTTCACATCTCTATTTCATTTGGAGACGTGAACTAGAAAAGGAGTATTTGTATCGATTCCTATTTCACGTCCACAAATGAAATAGGGACGTGAACTAGGGATTCACCCATATAACTACTATTATTCACTCTTAAATCTTTATTTTCTTGATTGCGTTAACATCTGAAATAAATCTGACAAATAAATCACTTAGAACAATTTCTAAATGTACCAGAGTACATTTTTGACTACAGACCAAACCGTTCGAAAGAACATTCTGCAGTGTATTTATTATGCAGTTTTATTTTTAACAGAGAATCAATCTCCTGAGGGTTATTGAGCTGATGTTATGGAAACAGAAAACAAGATGCATCGCCTCTTCACATTTGATGCAATATCTTTTTCACAATGTCACTCATATTACATGTCTGTCCTGTCGATAGGTGAAGGAATGTCCGAAAAATATATTAAATTGAACAATATTGCTTAGTTCTTTTCATACCGCCCCATCGCTAATTTTATCAGAGAGGCAATACAAAACATGTTATTGAGAAACGTGTGCGTACGGATTGACTGTACAGTTGTGCACATGTGCTTCAATTGGAGTTAGAGAACAAATATTGGTAATGGTATGTAAATAAATGGAAATTATATTTTATCAAATAAATAATTAATTAGTATATTGCTCTTTTTTCCAATATAGGCATTCAATAGTTTTTACATTATCATTTGAATTATCATAAAGTTAATAATATTAACACTTTCATTATATAATTTTTTAACGTTCACTAGAATCTATGCAGTTTAAAAAAATTGAATAGAAATACTTAAACGATTTTTTTAATCACGATCATGGACTTTTTCAAATAAATAATAAATTTTGCTTGTTTTTAATTAAAATATAGTCATTCAATTGTTATAACATTTTCATATGGAAAATTTTTGATCGATTAGGTAAAAAAAAATATTAACCCTTTATATAAGAATTATTTGTCTCAAACACTTTTTTTAAATTTACCACAGAGCTTTTAAAATCTAATATATTTCTCTTCACCAAAATATATAAAAAATTTGTAGGATTGATTAAATAAACTTCAATAATATATTATCTCAATTATTATCTATATATGTGATTATAGATCTTGTTATTTATTTAGTATAGCAACTCTATTAGTGTCATTAAATTAATTTATGCACAACTTACAGAAAGAAAATCTTTGACTTTTTAATTTAGTAATTTCACGCCTTATTAATAATTACATCTCCATTTTACTGTTAAGGATTGCATCACTAATTGTTCCAGTAAAAATTCAGTGAAATGTATCATACATGTCATACAAATATGTGATTTTGCTCGAAAAATAAATTTAATATTAACTTCATAAATAAAACCAATAATCGTAAATTCACAATTAAAAAATAAAGATCAAATAAACAACCTTTTATTTTAATTAAAAGGCAAGTAACTATTCTATGTCGAAGACAAAAACTCAAACAGCTCCAAACATCAATTTCAAACTGCTCCATATTACAACAGAATGAGTTATTACCATTTCTTGAAAATTACAGAACTCTAGCTAAGTTTAGTAATTTTTTTTATTTGGTACAAGAATTGGAAATTTAAAAAAAATTATAAAAATAAACAAGCATCGTGGACATTGTTAATGAATTATTTTATTTTTTAATTTTTAGTGAAATTTAACTTTTCCGAACTGTTTGATTTCATAAAATTTTATTTATTTAACAAATCA
>CANNZV010002571.1:0-92644 GCA_947561585.1 Caprella mutica | reverse complement strand
GTACACTATTATAGACATGTGTCATACTGACACACACAATAAGTTCATGCATGTATGATTTATATTTTTGTATACATATAGGTACCTTATATGTAGTCTCTGCATGATGTTAATTTTTTAAATAACTGTTTTCTAATTTACTATTAACCTCAAATCACCAACATTTGTTTTCGTGTAATATTAACCAATTTTAAAATATCTACAATCATTACAACAATTTGTGAAGGAACTTTTGTAAACTGACATTAGTAAACTGTCAAAAAATAATTACATATACATTTTTCTTTGACTGCATATTAACATTTCAAATGGCATTGCTTAATAATGCTAAATTTATCAACCTGTATGTTATTTAAATTGAAACAATAAATTTATGAAAATAGTTGATGAATTGAATATACCTACCTACTAACACTTCATCATATGATATTGATATCACCATACGATGTTTCTCTTCAATCATATTTGCAATTTAATATTTGCTTACCATAATATTTTTCTAAGTAATGAATAAAACTGTGTCAGAAAATTGCGTAAAGATAGTCTGAAATACTTGATTAATTATGAATATAGGTCCTATTTGAATTCTTTTGTTTTTAATTAATTCAAAAATGTAAGTGCGCTGCTGACATCTAGCAGAAAAATATTAAATATTACTATAATGGAAGTAACAATTTCACAAATAAATATTATTGAAATATGTGATAACATCAGCACGAGAATTTTTCGTCATCGATCCAATTAAATCTAAATGTCGATTTTAAAGTTAAGCTTTATATGCTAATACCTATTATAATTATCTTTCATTGACGAATAGTGAGATATAGAGAGTAAAGACAGCATGATAAAATTTATTATTAAATATTCTAAAAATAAGTGATATTTCTTCAAAAAAAATCCATATATGTTTTTTATATAGCCTAGAAGTTTAATTTCTTAACAAAATACGCTGGCTTACGGCTAAATATTAAAAATTTATTGGCAATCCTGATTGATTGGCATTGGCAAGCCTGAAAATGAGATGCTATAATGTTGGCGTTAATTCAGATTCAAAAGGGTTAAGCTATGGACGTGAGAGATTATCAGCAGTGCTGTATGTGATATGAAATACTGTGATTGTGAACAATGAAGAGTGATAAGTTACTCATTTAAAATTGGTTACATATGAATAGGATGACCTATTTCCAAAGCTAGCATACTTACTATAAATTTTGCTTATGCTTACTAGGGCCGGGCGGCGCCTAGCTACCTACGCCGCTTGAACTGTAGGACCTACGGTTCAAGCCTGCAGCCCTGCTACGGTTAACGGTGCTAACTACCTTGGACCAAGATCATAGAAAGTAGAGTCAGTCTGTCAGACAGACTGAAATTTTCGGAGGTAGGTAGGTTTATAGCTCAACTAGGTACCTACTTAGTTATTTGATGTGTTAGGCAATATTAATTAGGTACCTAGGTCTAATTCCTAGCTAGGCTGCCAGTGTTAGGCTGCTAGCTGCGAGATTTTATTTGGTGGTAAATTACAATGCTATTTCAGGAGATATTCAATTTCTCTAATAAAAAAATTCCTGCAATGTCAGAAGATATTTAGCTATTAATTCCTATATTACCATTAATTTTTGGAGGAGAAACTGGAAAAATGTTGAAGGACTAATAGACAAATTGATGAAAAATGTTTGCAGCTATTTCTCAGATTTTTGAAAAAGTCAGAGGATTTCATTGCACCAAATACATACTGGGACTGCTAGCCGCCTAGTTTCAGAGAATGTTCATTGAGTCGTCAATAATCTTTTTTTTCTTCAAAATAAGTCAACTAAAATTAGTAATGCAGTCGCCAGTCGTCATAATTTAATTCCAATTTTGTAAGTAGACAGTTGTCAACATACCCATATTATTATAACTACCTAAATTATTATTAATTGAGAGTGTATCAGCCAATCAGAGAGAGGCATACAATTGATAGCTACCAGCCAATCACAGAGAGCCTGAGACTGAGAGAGGCCATGTTTCAAAGTGTGCTAGTGTGGCAGGAAAGTCGCCAGTTTGATGACTCAATGATGAGAAAATGGACTTAGGTCACCACATTTAAGATACTTTAAAGAAGAAATTTGACTTCCTAGTGAAGATTTTACACTTGAAAATATCCTCAAGCTTATTGTCTGCCATGTTTCAAAGTATGGACAAAGTCGCCACTCACTCGCCAGTATACTGGCGACTTTGGAGGGGTGAAATAAGTTTAGAAACCTGTGAATAACCAGTAAATCACTCATAGATAGTCTCAAGTGATACACATGCATCAGACATGATGCATAAGGATGCTTTCTAGTCACCTAGTGTAAAATCTTCACTAGAAAGTCCTAATTCTTCTTATAAGTATCTATAATGTTGCGACCTAAGCCGACCTTGATCCATTTTCTCATCAAACTGGCGACTTTCCTGCCACACTTTGAAACATGGATTGTCTGATGCATGTGCATCTCTTGAGACTATTTATGAGTGATTTACATGTTTTTCAACTCATTTCACCCCTCAAAAGTCGCCAATATACTGGCGACTTTGTCCATACTTTGAAACATGGGAGAGAGGCATACTTTCTTAAGTTTCTTTCATAGTTATACATTTTTTTTGGATAATTAGTCAGAGAGCATTAAATTAAAATGACAAGTAGTGACCACATCATTCATAACAAAAGAACACCGAAAACAGAAAACTGATACAAAATTTGATTTCTAGCTACATTGTGGAGTAGCTATGTACCTGTCTCTCCTACTAAGCCACAGATAGAACAATTTCGTTCCTCAATAAGTATAATTTAAGTTTTTACCATGTGTTTTGAAGCTATGATGTTTCTGTTGCTACCTGTTAAAGGCCACAGTTAGTGTGCACCAGTCTGCAAAGCAAGCACATTCAGTCTCCAGATATTTAATTTTTGGGGCAAATTTTACTAAATTGCCAAAAATCTCAAAATAATCTACAATAATTACATGTAAACATAGCAATTAATTGGAAAATTGTCGCCAGATAATTCATGAGTCTAAATTCAAGGCCTCGATATTCTCTGGATAAACTTCATGCATCTTTTGCAGACTGGAGTGTGCCGCAATTTACCTGCTTGACCCTACAGTAATTGGCTTAAATTTTGAATCAATTCCTATGTTCTCATGTTAATTTTGGCTTGAATTCTTCAGAAATAAGTTAGTTGGCTTCACTCAGAATTTTTGTGAAAATTTGGCTCAAAAGGAAAATGGATTCAAATTTCCATATTTTGCAAATTGCAGAGGCATGAAAATGAGATGCCTACATAGATGATAAACTGAATTGTTCTGAATAAACTCCTCAAGGTTTAAAGAATTGATATTCAACTAAAAATCGAATCCTTTTTTGCCAGTCTGCGAAGCCTGTCCATGTCGCCAAAGATCTTTGGAGACATTTTTTTGAGGGAAAAATATCTTGGCAAGATCTTTGAGACAAATTCCTATGTTTACATGTTATTATTTGAAACATTTTGGAGAATTCGTGTCATTTTGGAGACAGATTTTAAAATCTTTAGATTTAGAAGAAAAAAATTATCTGCATGTTTTGCAGGCAGGTAGTTAAGAATTTTGATAGCCCGACATTTCTCAAAGTATGCACAAAGTTGCCAATATACTGGCGATTTTGAAATTTGTTGAAGAATCTAATTAATAAAATAGCCATAAAAGATGCACTTACATCAGACATGAAACATAATGATGTTTTCAACTGTAAATTCTTCACTTGGAAGGCAAATATCTACTTAATACTTTTGATCTGTCAAGTGTCAATGTCAATCATCAATGTAATTAAAATGAATTAAATGTGGCGACCTAGGTTGATTTTCTGATCAAATTGATGACTCTCCTGCCACAAATTCCACAATATGAAACATGGATAGACCATAACTTCCTAAGTAGCTTGGCTCACCATTCTGAAAAGTATAGCCGGATTTAAGATTGATCCTGTGGCGCCTGCGCCCAAGTTTTATTTAAAACCTATGTTCCCATGTTATTTGCTGTACCGAAATCTCAATTTCTACACAAAAATCCTGGGTCTGTGGAGATATTCATTTCAGACTTGGAAATTATATATAGCCTATGAATGGAAAATTATTTTATCATTTAGATTAGTTATTGAGTAATATTTATTTAAAAGAGGAATAACATGCTGAAATGAAAATGGTTATTGAATTTGATGGTAAACCTACATGCTCTGACCTAGAATACATGCCTACAATATTCTTAAAGATAATTAAATAATTATCAAGCCAATAAGAGGTAGCTATTAAAATAATAAATGTTGGGATTAAAAATATTGTTTTATCTTCTAATAATTTGAATACTTTGTTCAAATATGAAAAAATCTGTTTTTTTTAATCAAATAACATTTTTTATATTTGTTCATAATGATTAGTTTCTTATTATTCAATTTATAAGTATCGACATGGTATCTATCATATTTTGACGATAGTGAGTACTGATACCACAAAAAAGGCTGAAACCGATACTTTGTCCCATCCCTAGAATTCTTATAGATTATTTTACTAGTTTCTTCAATCTGGATATTTAGTGCCAATTAATGAGATTTTGCTAAATGGCATATTAATTTTTTTGTTTAATATCTAAAATTTGATATTTATAGAATATCAATGAACTTTTTAAATCAATTAGTTTATTGATATAACCTTCGAGTAATTGATTAATAAATATTTATTTTCAGATTTTATTCCTTATTGTTAATTTCCTATCTAATGATGAATAGAATTTCTTGCTCTCTCTGCTGCTTTAGTACTCGTTTTGTATCATTGCTCCTTCGTCATTATCAACAGGAACATGCTCACAAACCTAATTTTTTGGTTTGTTGTGGAATTGAAGGATGCCTTTCTTCATACAATACAGTTTCTTCTTTTATGAAACATATATACAGAAAGCACAAAGATTCTAAAGTTGTGACTAATCCATCTGAAGAATGTACAGTGGTTAATGAGGAACTGAATGTTAATCAAGCTGAGACACAATTACCTGATGACTTACCTCATACTACTACTACTACTACTACCACCTCTGAGAGGAGTAATTCACTCACCAGATTTATTTTGAATATGCGTGAGAAGAAAGGCTTAACAGAAAAAGCTATGGCATCAATAATTGAAGAATATAGCTCCAACATTATTAGCAGATGTATTGAAATTACATCGAGTATTGTAAATAACAAACCAATGCTTTCTGATGATGATAAAAAAGAAATACTGAATCCCTTAGAAACCATGTTGAAAGAACACGAAGAAGCGAACACTGTTCACAAACAAAGGAAACTATTTCAAAAAGAAGGATATATTGCACCAATAGAAATAAAATTGGGAGAAGAAGGTGATAGTTTATTTTATGTTAATTTATTAGATACTCTTAAAAAATTACTTTCTCACGAAGATGTACTATCGCATGTTGTCAATAATCAAAATTCAAGTAAACCCTATGATAGCTTCAGAAACTCTGATAAATTCCATAATAATGAACTATTTTCTTCAAATTCAAATGCACTTCAAATCCAACTGTATATGGATGATTTTCAGATAGTAAATCCATTGGGTAATAAAACAAAGGTTCACAAAATATGTGCTTTCTATTGGGTTCTAGGTAATTTACCTCCTCACTTACAAAGTAAATTATACACCATTCAATTAGCCATTCTTACGCAAAACAGAAATGTTAAGAAATATGGATTTGAAAAAATAATGGAATGTTTAATAAAGGATTTGAAGACTCTAGAAGAAGTTGGTGTTTCAGTGATTGTAAATGGTATTTCCTTCAATTTCCTTGGAACAGTCTCTATTTTCATTGCAGATAATCTAGCTTGTCATGAAGTTGGGGGATATCTTGAAAGCTTCTCATCTTACAAATCTTGCAGATTTTGCAATGCTACAAACGATTCTAGATCCGCTTCATTTTGTGAGAAAGATTTTGAACTGGCTACACCTGAAAGTTATGATGCTAAAATTTCCAGTCTCCAAAATAATCCTCATCTTATTTCTGCATATGGTTTGAAAAAAAATTCAGAACTTAATAAGCTGAAATATTTTCACATTTGTTGGGGATGTCCTTCAGATATTGCTCATGACATATATGAAGGGTTTGCTTTGGACCTGATGAAGGCAACAATTGAAATGTCATTGATGGAAAAGCACTTTACTGTTGATTATCTGAATGAAAAGATTGCTAACTTTCCGTACTCTGTTATTGACTCAAAAAATAAGCCAACTGTAGTTATTAAAGAATCTGCTATCAGGGTGACCATCAAGCAAACTGCAGCACAATCACTCTGCTTGTTAAAATTGCTTCCATTCTTTGTTGGTCACAAAATCCCATCTGATTCACCACATTGGATCTTGTATTGTGATTTCTTGGATATCATGGATTATATTCTCGCGCCTTCATTGAATAAAGGTGAAATTGTATTCATGGAATCACTTGTATCCAAGTTTTTGAAGAATTTTTTTGAAAGCAATTCTTCATTATCAGTCAAACCCAAAGCTCACTTTCTGATCCATCTTGCATCACAATATAAAGTGTTTGGAGCCCCAATTCAAAGATCAACTCTTCGATTTGAGGGCAAACACGCTTATTTTAAGTCTGTGATCGCAAGAAGCAAGAACTATATTAACTCTTGCAAAACTATGGCAGAAAGACATCAGCACCTCCAATGTCTTCACCATTTGTCATCTTCTTTTCTCAGTGATGAAGTAGCTTCATTCAGTAAGCAGTGTAGACAGATACCTGTATTATTACTAGATATTTCCATATCTAATGCTGTTTCAGAAGTTCTTGGCAATAATATAAATCTCAATTTATGCTCATCTGTTAAATACAATGGAATCACTTACAGCAGTAAAATGGCTGTGATAATTGATAATGTAGATGACTATAAGTTTGGTGAGATATATAAAGTCACATCTGTAGGAGGTGCAGTCTATTGCATAATTAAGGTACTCTCAAATGATCATTTTTCCAGTCACTACCATAGTTATGTTGTGAAAAAAACTGATGATGTCCTTTTTTTGAAAATTAACAGTTTACTGTCTCCTTTTCCCTTATCTTTGTATGATACTGGAGATGGCAAGTATTATTTACCACTGAACCACTATACTCCACAGAGAGATATTTAGATTTTTAGCCAAACAAAAAATGTATAGATACATTGTAGAAGTTAGGAACCATAAACTTCTTGTCAATATTAACTGCAAGGAAGATGTTGTCAAAGAGTCTATCAGACAACTTGCCGAAAGAGGTTCAATTTTAGAAGTAAATATTAAAGATGTACGTTTACAAGTGTACGATCCTTTGCTCAACTTCCATTATGACGTGTGCTCAACCTCTGAGTTGCCAGATACATGTGTCATCAAAATTGAAGTACCTCTATCCAATATGTGAGTATTTTGATTATTTGCATTAAAAATTTGTCAAAATAACTAAATTAAACTGAAAAATTCAATGTACAAAATGTGAATAAGTTATTTATTTCAAAATAATTTACACATGATCTTATTCAATACCTACTTCCATGACTATTATATCAACATTTGATTCAATTCTGTGTTCTTTTCTCAAATGTGTGAATTTTTCATCAAGCTAAAATTGTAATCTAAATCGTTCTAATCAATTTAAAATATAATTGAATTTACTTTTTCTATCCTAATTATGTTTCATCATCATTGTATATCAAGTTCATTGAAAATTAATTCTATGTTTCATTTTCTTTTTTTGAATCAAAAGGGAAATAGAAGCCAGCTGTACTAATGATACATCTGTAGCTTTACCTTCAAAATTGGATCTCCATAATCTATCTATAAACTCCATTGATTTTGAATCACCAAGAATCAATCTCCAAGATCTGTCAACAAACAATATAAGTATTCCTGCTGTCATGTCAGAATCCATCTTAAATGATCCAGTAGTGTCAGCAGCCAATATGATACTCCCTGCAAATGATCCTACTATCAAAGTAGCTTCCAGTGGGTCCTCTGACTTCTCTTCTGATTGTGGAATCTCTAATGTTTACATCTTAGAAAGCTCCAACTCAATATCATCTACATCTATGTAAGTTTAATAGAAGAAAGAATAGTTTTTTTTATGTTACTATAATTATTTTATGCTGGTATTTTAATTTCTTAAAGGACCAAAAGAAAAAGAAATCTTATCACTCTATGATGATCCTTTCAGAATTTGTTTTAGAAATTATAAGGAATGGGACGATACCAAAATTTTCACTGATACCATGCCAATACTGATACCTCAGTTTTTCACTGATACCATGCCAATACTGATACCTCAGTTTTTCACTGATACCATGCCAATACTGATACCTCAGTTTTTAACTGATACCATGCCAATACTGATACCTCAGTTTTTAACTGATACCTCAGTTTTTAACTGATACCATGCCAATACTGATACCTCAGTTTTTCACCGATAGAGATACCTAGATTTTCAACGATACATAGATTTCCACCAATACTGATGCCGATACTGATACTGATTATTTAAATTAGATTATTAATTTTGAAAATTAGGATTACCTATCTATATGAAATCATTTTTACATCAATTTAAATAAATATTTTCATTGTAATAGATAAATAATAGATAATAAATTATAATTTTTTTAAATACTATTGGTATCCGCAAAGTATCGGCAATTTTTTGCCTATCCCGATATAGAGTACCGATACTTCATCCCATCCCTATTTAGAATATCTTATGTATAATGGGGTTTGTTATTTAAAAGATATATTTTGATTTTACTATTCTATTAAATATATAGACCCGACATCTCAAATCATACCAGGCATTTCATTTTATATGAAAAAAACTATTTACTTAATTATTCTGTCTATCCTCTATCCTGGAAGAGTTCTTTATCATATTATTCTTGAGCTCCAAACGGTTGGAATTCATGTTTATCGTTTAACGTTATCTTGCCATTGTAATGTACAGGTAACAGGATAGCGCTAAGGTTATGCTCTTCTACTAAGAGTTCTTTGATTTTGTGTTAGTTAGTATTTACTATCACTTTTTCATTTCAATCTTCCATCAGTTATTTCAGTTACCAGTGCTTATGTGGCTTTTTGTCAGACTGTATTTACAGAATTGCTTTTCTTCATTCATGAGCATTGCTACAGATTGTTTGTAAATGACTTATTCCATGGATCACTTCTCATTCTGACTAATTCTTCATAGTCCCTCGTTTTTCATTTTCTTTTTGATTTAAAATATATATTGTGAATGGTTATATCTGATGATAATAATTAAATTGATTTTCTTTCAACAGTTTGAAACCATGGCCTATTCCATTTCAATTAGACGAGACAATGATGCCTGCATCCTTATTAAATTCTTTAAAGAAAAAGATAGCTCTCTCAACTATTTTAGAGTCCAATTTAATGGAGTTTCTATACGACTCTATGACAAAATATACATTGTGAGTAATTAATTATTTTGCGATTTGTTAGTATTATCATTTAATACTGTAAAGTATATATTGTGAAGTAGTTGAATCTTTTCTTACTATAGCTTCTTGTAGCTTGATAATTAGTTAATTACCATTCTTCTATTGTATCCACATAACTACTTATCCTTCAACCAGAATTTTAAAGTTTTTTGAGAAATAGTTTTTTTTGAATATTATAATTCCATTTTATATTATTTTCAGCTTTCCAACATCTGCTCAATATAAAGAAGTAGTTGAGCTTCTCCTTCATAAATTCCCATACTTAGCATCAATAGATATTGGTGATTCAGTTGTAAGTTCATATGTTATTAATATTAGTCATTATTATTTAATTCTATTGAAAATCTATTATATTTAACTGCTATTATAATAACTAAACTCATTATCATTCTCTCCAGCAAGTTTGGAAGTGTCGTCTTTCAATGAAGGCTAGAAACTCTAGAAGAAGAAGAGACAAAACACTGCAATGTGTGATTATGTCTAAAGAGAAGCGTAAGCTGGGAGCAAAAAAGAAGGAAACAATAACCAATGACGAGGGTGCAAAACAAACTCCTTCGAAAAAACAATGTTTAGCACCTTCATTCGGTTGCCTTAATTATCTACCAGCTCGCCCTCTTTCAGAAGACCATGAATCTGTCCTGAAACATATGAAAGATATGAAAAGCGAAAGTTCAAAGAAGAAGACAAATGGGAAGTTTATTGCGGATTTGATGGAGAGAACTTTCTTTCACCGCAGGCAAATGACCGTAAAAATGTCTGCATCCATTTCAACACTAAAAGCAGAGTTTCCCTGTCTTTTTGATGAGTTTGAGGTAACTATAAGTGATCATTTGAGTTGTATTGGTAACACAGGGAATTTACTTTAATTTTACTATGTTGTTTGTTAGTTGTGTTTGTCATATGCTTGAGAATTTGACTTATTCAATGCAAGTAGGCTAATTTATTAAGTCATTTAAATGTTTGATCTCTTCTTCAGTCGCTTGAATTTGTCATTATGTATGTAAAAATTAGATAGAAGAATTGGCTTTCCTTTAGCTTTAACACAATAGTCATCTACACATAATTAATTTATAACTTTATATGGCTCTTTAAACAAAAAAAAGGCATTAACATAAATAAAATAAAACAAGTATTCATTAATTTCAGATGGTACATGAACTTCAACGAATAACAGGAGTGCAAATAATGGAATCGATTCATTCTTATTTGACTATATATGCAATTCCATTATTGAAAATGTCATCACGCTACTGTGAGGTTGCTACAGAAATAGCTAACCTAAATGATGCTCAGCGAAATGGTAATTACATTCATCTATATTCTACTAAATCATATTTATATTGTGTTGAAGACTTGAAGTAAATATTATTTATTTATTTTCGAATTTTTTCAGAGAAACTTTGTTCTGAAGCACTTTGCTGCTTGCCCGATTTATTGAAGGAAAACTGTGTCTTCAATTCATCTTCTAAGGTAAATTCAACTTAATTTATACATCGACATTGTCCTTTATGGTATCCATACACAGAATACTCTACATTTTCACTAATGGCAAATGAAAATTATTTTTTATGTTAAATAAGTAACAAGTAGATGTGAATATTTATGTTTCACTTTTTCCCAAATTGTAGATTTCACCAACAATCAAATTAGACAATCCAACTGATCCTTCTGCTGAAGGAATACTATATGCCGAAAATGAAGAGTTATGCCACATCAGTGGAGTTGTTCGTGGTATGGCTGTATGGGTCGCTGCTTACTACAACTTCAATATGAGTTATCCTAAAGATTGCAAAAAAACTCTCATTTTCCTCCAACGGATAGTTTTTGGTTTAAGAGATGCAACTAAAGTACCAATGTCTGTCATGACATTGGTAAAAAAATTAAATAACTTGATAGAGGAGTCTAAATGCAAATAGGACTTTGATAATTATTATACTATTTGGTTGAAGGAACATGTTCATATTTTGACTTTAGTTTGTTAAATTGTTATATTTTTGATTCAAAGCTTATTTCCTTTTGAAGTTTTATTATTATTATGTTTTAACTGAGGAATTATTTCTTGTAAACGTTTTATTTTATTTATTTTTGACTTTGGAATTATTTCCTTCAGACATGTTTTATTACTTTATTTTTGACTTAGGAAGTATTTCCTGCAAACATGATTTATTAGGTACTTTATTTTTAATTTAGGATGTATTTCCATTAGCTTCATTTTTAGACTATATAACTAAAGGTATTTTTTCTTTTCTAAATGTGATGTAGCGACTAGGACTTCAGAAATTATTTCACTGTTATATGTGATATTGTTTTAATTTAAGACTCAGGGAATCATTTATTTGTTATGTGATATATTTATTTAAGATTCTTCTAACTGTGATTTCATTTTTTCACTTCTAAACTTTCATTTTCTAACATGCATATCATTTTATTTAACTTTAATTCAGTTCTAGAGGATACCGCTAGGGTTATGTTCTTCAACTACGAGGTCTTAGATTTTGTGTTAGGTAGACTCGTCTGCTTCATTCACTATCACCTCTTTATTTTCCTCTTAAATCAATCAATGCCTTCCAGTCACATTCCTATATGTAAGTTATTGTGTATACCAAAAAGCTCTTATGTTATATGAGACTATTTATTTGATGATTCACATCTTCAAAATCCATATTTTATTTTTGTTGATATGAACCGTCAATATATAAAGATTCTTAAAACACTATCATTTTATTCAATTTCCACATTTTATTGTTATACAAGGTGTGTGTCATTGCGACACACTTAGTGTGTCGCAATGACACACATAGCTGAGAAAAGTAGTTGTCCCAAAACCGACACACCAATATGTGTCGCTACGACACACGTTATGATAAGTGTGTCATAAATAGCTATCTGTGTCGAACCGACACACCTGTATGTGTGTCACTTTGACACACTTCATGTTCTATGTGTTAATATGACACTTTTATTAGTCTCTATATGTGTCGGTTTTGGGACAAAATGTGTGTCGATAAGACACATTTATTTGTGTCATATTGGCACACTCTTTTCTCTCAGTGTAAGTTACAGATAATCACCACATATTAGGAGGATAAGTTACAGATAATCACCACATATTTGGAGGATAAGTTACAGATAATCACCACATATTTGGAGGATAAGTTACAGATAATCACCACATATTTGGAGGATAAGTTACAGATAATCACCACATATTTGGAGAAAAAGTTACAGATAATCACCACATATTAGGAGGATAAGTTACAGATAATCACCACATATTTGGTGGATAAGTTACAGATAATCACCACATATTTGGGGAGGTTCTCGGAAAATTCAGTCTCATTTATAATGATTTTATTAAAGAACAATAAGAGAAAAAGTTGAACTTATGAATACTAAAATGTGCAGTGTATTTATTAAGAGCAGATAAATAATTAACCGTTGTAATATAACTTACAAGTCAGATGTATAGAGGTGCGTGCCGCCCCCCGAACCTCTCTGCCTGGTCATTTCACAATCATAAAGTGTACAGTACAACAAACTAGTGGACATAACGAAATACATAACGGCCATTTATGTTGGAATGTCATTTATAATTGCGAAACTGAACTTTACGAGACCAAATTTTCCAGACCGAATTTTCCGAGACCGAAATGTCCGGCCATCATTTGGAGGGTAAGTTACAGATATTCACCACATATTTGGATACAGTCCACCACTGTAAGATAAATTATAGGCAAAATTACCGTCTAATTCCTTTTTTAGCTTCTTTAATTTTCATAGGAAATATTCTCCTAACCTAAATACAACCCGTGTTGTTCAATTCACCCGTTTCATATAATAATGTTCAAAGATAAATATTAGACGCTACATCGGTCTATTGCAAAGTCAATGTTCGTATTCATAAATATGTTAATGTAATAGCAACCATGGAGAAAATAATAAGGAATTGTTAAAGTAAAGGTGTGGTTGTTAACAGTTAACAAGAACTTAAAGGTTAACAGAAGAAAGTTAACGAGCTGGGTAACGGCTCACAAATATAGAATTATTATATGGTTAGCTGTTGGGAATTTTAATTGCTTAGTTCCAAACATAAGGTATAGATAACATTCTATTGAATTTGCAATTTGTAAATAGGGTTGTGACAATGTGATTTTAAAATCATAGATCTTAAGAATGTCATAGACGAAATGAAATGGTATCGAATACTATATACCACTGCTCTCCGTCTATAATATTTTCGTGATCTATGATTTTGAAGGCATATTGTTACAACCCTAGTTATAAACTTTCGAATAAACGTCCCCCTTCTGAAAAAAATTCGTTTAAAAAGAGTTCTTTTAATGTCGAACATTAAAAGATTAATGTTCGACATTGGTCACGTGATGACTGAGAAATCTATCTGTCTTTGTAGATGTCGACTCTTTGTAGATGTCGACTCTTTGTAGATGTCGAATGGAGACTTGAAGTTAAAAAAATGGGAAAATGCACCATAAATAGCAATGGGAATAATAAGAATAGAAGACTTAAAAAGTGTACATGTAAAAACTGTAGGCCTGTAGACACTGTAGGACTGTATACACTGTAGATGATGATGCCTGTATACACTGTAGATGATGAGGTCTGTAGACACTGTAGATAGAGAGGCCTGTAGATACTGTAGATGATGAGGCCTGTATAGTAGTATACACTGTAGATTATGAGTCCTGTAGACACTGTAAATGATGAGGCCTGTAGACACTGTAGATGATGAGGCCTGTAGACACTGTAGATGATGAGGCCTGTAGAGTACAGGTGGTCGTGTCAGAGCGGCAATTAAAATTAGAAGCATAGCTGCTTTACTAACAAGGGTTTTATGAGCGCTAGAGTGGAACGTCGGTATGCGATGAGGTGGTCTGGAAGCTTCGAATTAACTGCTGCCGTGAAAGAAAAATGCCTTCCTATCCATGACTTATCACACTGTCAAAGAGGTATGTTAGTCTGGAATATATACTTTAAAAACTTTCTATATAATGTGTACTAATGAAGAGTGTTAGTTAATTACATATCATGTTCAGTAACATCAAAGCAATGTTTCCGTTGATAGGGAACTGTTTAATGGTATCTGATGTTATTGGTTCGAATCCTGTTCGTGAGATTATGTGGCATTCGAGTGGAATTCAGTATTTGTATGTTCTAAACTTCTGTGCTAAATTAATTATTCCTATATTCAAATATATTAATATCTAAAGTACTTCACTTATCGAAAGTTTTAAGTTTCAAAAATACGTAATTCAATTTGAACGAATAAAAATCGATAATTTTGAATATTTTTTTAATATCGTGTTCAATTAAGCATCATTTATCATAATTGTTTTCGAATAAAATTCCTCGAAATATGTGGTGATTATCTGTAACTTATTTTACAAATATGTGATGATTATCTGTTACTCATACTTCATATATATGATGATTAACTGAATTTTCTTAATTATTTCATCAATTAAAATGTTCTTCCTTCGAACCGGATTTGAACCAGTGACCTATGGATAGCCGCATCTTCTACAGTCCACCGCTCTACCAACTGAGCTATCGAAGGTATATTAATTAAATTATTATCTATATCATATAAAACAAATATGATAATGAGTTACTTTCTTCAAATATTGTCCCATTGATGCCCTTAACCAGTTGCATAGCTTCCATCAATAGTTTTTAATATTAATGTCTTCTAACAAGTTAGCTAGGTACTTCATATCGAATATTTTACACATTTGTTACATCTTTGAATGGCACTAAGTATACTTTATGACAACCAAAACTAACTCTTCTCACATTCAATGATCTACAATAAATTGTATGCACAGAGCTTTACTTACAAACCTGAACATGGCTATGTTAATTCATACATTCAGAACCTATTTTGATGATATGGGGATTAAGTTGTAATTGTAGCTAATCCCATTACCGTCAACCATGAAGCGAAGTATGGTCTTCTGGCACCTAGAACCTTACCATCTCTCTAAACTTTTAGAAACTAGTTCCTACTAGTAAGGTTCACCTAGTGGATTATTTAGATGGTAAATATCTTGTTAAATGTTCAGGACTAGTGTTATGTAGAGTGATTTTCTTAGAAAGGCCCAAGTCGTACCTAACGACCACCGCTAGCGACTATTGCGGTACTGATGAAGTGCCTACCTACCGTGTCATCCATAGGATGTTCTGATGAAAACCTAGCGACACTAAATTAGGTCTTTATTGTTTGAGTTATTGGATGGATTGGAAGAGTTTAGCTCATAGCTTCGTAATCTGGAACCAAAGGCTTTTGAAAGTGGTCACGCAGGCAACCATATAGAATACCTAGCTAGCATTTTATGTTCTCTTGCGGCATTTATGTTAGTTAGGTCAACAATTTCTATTTTATGCTCCAAATTGTAAAGTATAATGATGATTAGTCTATATATTCACAAATTAGATTGAAACTTCATTTACTAAATTCAAGAAATAAGTAGATATGAGGATAATTATTATGTAAGAATAATTTTTTTTAGCAAAAATTGACTCTGCAATAGGTATTTATTTCATTTCATTGCACCATCAAAGAAAATATCATCCGCATGATTCTAATTTATAAAATCACATATTTTCTACTTTCTATTATTTTCAATCTTACCAATTTGTCATCGTGTACTCAGACTAATTTTAAATATCTAAAAACATTACAATTAGTGAAGTTTCTTTTAAGAATGTAAAATTAGTAAACTGTCAAAAAATAATTTCTTTGATTGCACATAATTTATTTTCACAAATTCACAAACAACTTTTTTCCGGTTACTATTCAAACAGACAAACCACGATGATTTCACAACTGCAGACTAGTGAGAGTTACTTTGAAGATTTTCACGGAGGTTGTCATAGGAAGCAGAGCGACTTATTAGGATGTCAAAATAGAAAAATGATCCTTCACATAATTATTGTTCATCCTCTGGTCTAGATAAAAAGTTGAGGAGCAAAAAAGTCCTTAGATAAAGATCCTGCACGTCAGAGGATAGTGATTATACATCATATGGCAAACTGTACAACGTCTTTGTTTGTTTATTTTGAATAGTTTTAAAGAAGAGTGACAGGCTAATGAATTTAGTGATGATTCATTAGCCAATAGCTTAAGTTCCAAGATATCGGACAGATCCACATTTTCGATCATAGAAGAATAAGATGTATATATTATTCAACATATTAACTGGTTAGTTTAATCGGTATCCATGATACCTGCAGATACCATGATACCTGCTTGTATCATGGATACCAATTAAAATAACGAGTTAGAATTTTAAACATGTATGATCGAAAATCAAAACAGTCCAATAATTCGGAACTGACTCTAGTAACCTTCTATTTTCAGCTTATTGAGTATTACTTAATTTGTAACTTAACTTTTTCCTTGATCCTATTCCCATTTGCGGTTTTGCCCACCGACTCTTTTAGATCATATTGTACGGTTTATCATTTAGCACAGTGGGAGGAGCTTAGTGAGATGCTGCTTTGTAGTCTTCACTTTTAATTCATAATTAACTATTCCTATTTCAATGTATTACCCACAAAGAAAGAGTCCATTAAACTTCAAGCATTCGAATACAAAATTTGCCTTTTCTCAAATCCCCAGAATCCGATTGGTCGAAACGTGTGGGCAGATTCGGAGCTTAGATTCCACGCAGTCTCGAGATTCAGAAAAATAAAGAGCTTTGAATTAGGACAGGCAGAGAATACATTCATTTTTATTTGTGGGGCTAAATGGCCTCACGTTGTTTTCTTTATATTACATGCTGGGTAATATGAGAAAGAGAATAAATAGCCACATTTAATAACCTCAATCTATTACGGCAATAATATTTGTTTGAATTTATTAAACTGAAGCTACGAATTGTTTGTTCGTGATGAATTAATTAATATTGTCTGATATATGAATAGATATTTTCGGAATTTAACTTTCAAAGGTAATTAGTTCTGGCTAATACCACATTACATGACGCAGTGTAAGAATATTAAATGTTTCATATATATCATTCAGCTGTAGTATACATTACCGTAATTAAGTTTTAGAACTAAATTTTATTCATCAAATAACTTATTTTTCCCCCTTTACTTAATCTTCAAAGTACATTTTTCAATCTACCGCATCTGCATTTTCTCTTTTTATCCTGACCCTTACTTAGTTATTTGAACAAACGAGTCAACCGTCTAGTTATCCAGACATTCAAACCAGGAATATCACAATTATGATCAGTGTCTCAATTATGAGCTTTATTGTGTACCTGCATAAGGGTCAAATAGTTTTCCAGAAGAAGCATCTTAATCCCTAGTGTTTCAACTAGGTATAGCAAGGTGGTCAACAGTTCATTTCTGGTTGCCCGAAGCTATTCCTAACTGTTTATTTGTTCCATCATATTACGTATATAATGCGCTGACACGAACTCATTACAATACATTCCCAATAAATCATAGAATAATGTATGCAGACAACCTGCCTCGCTATAAACATCTTCCAAAATTAACTGGTTGATCAATCTGATAGATTAAAGACTTTTCTATTAACGATTTCTTTTGAGGGCCATGCTTCATGACTAACTATTTAAATGAAGCTGATCTTTATCCCTGGTTATAGTTAACTTTAGTTAGTTTTTCGAATAGAGCACTTCACACTACCTGGATGCATTTACTTTATAACAATTCGGTATCCATGCTACTACGATCAGATTCTAGTTTGTATTCAGGATACAGGAACAATTCTTTTTCAACCGTTCTGTATCCATGCTACTAAGATTAGATTTTATTTGTTATTCAGGATACAGGAACAGATCTGTATCTACCCGATGTCCTGGATAAAAGGAAAGGGTCTGTATCGTGACTACCTACTAAATCGATGGTTAACGAGATGTATTTAGTCTGGACTATATCTCAATCCACGTGTAAACTGAATGGTTGTGAATTTCACCCTTATCAAGGGGGGCAGAAGGTTCAAGATGGTGAAGGTATGGACGAAGAGAGAGTGAGCTTGTTTAGCGTACGTCCTAACCCTTCAATTAACGTCGTCATGATTTCGAAGAAAAAGTCGGTGTGATGGCAATGCCCTGCAATCTAATGTCTGTAACCAGCACTCGAGATTGCTCACTCAAAGCAGTTAGAGAATCAGCACATGGAACGTAATGAAAAAGATATAAATAAGCTTAACTTTTCCAGTTAGAGAATCAGCACATGGAACGTAATGAAAAAGATATAAATAAGATTAACTTGTCCAGTTACTAAATTGAAAGCTTTAACAACCATACAAAATGAAAACCAACGCAATGTACATTTTAGTTCACCTTCTTTATTTTTTGGTTGTTTTTTATTTTCAAAATGAAGTAATCATTTCACTTGCTATCTATTATCTACTTAGTATTCTATGACAGATTGTGACCAATGTCTAAAATAGGAACTCTTGCACATCTATGTTCGATAAATGGAAGAGCCAAATGATCTATTAATTACTTCATTTTCTTACTCGCAATATAGTTAGTTTAGAAACTGTCCTACCATGTTAAATACGCTTAAAAATAATCTGTATCCTTACCACCATGTTACTTTATTATTCGCAGAATAATTTAAAATTTGCTCTAGAGGGACTAAAGCTGATGTTCAGAGTTATAAATGACCTGTCTATTTCAATAAGGATTTTGAAGCTGTTCGATTTTTCCTATTCGACAAAAAAAAATCGATAACCCATCAGATCCCTCGAAAACAGCTAAATTAATTATCGAATTTATAAATTTAATTCCTTAGTACAATGAAGATCATTTCTCTTATCATTTTCGAATCCTTGCTCCAAACCCTTCTATTGAAAGTTTCATCTGAGGAATATTAAATAAATCGTGATACCCTGTCCAGTCTGGAATAATGATTTACAGGTTGTTGTTGGAAGAACAAAAAGGGAATTAATAAAGGCGGCTTCTATTAAAGCTATGTACCATAGGGGACTAAAGTAAATAAACACATTTTAAAGATTTCTCAGAGCTGTATTTATGATACTGAAAATAGGTAAATAATGTTCAGTTCAATTTAAATAGGTTCCTGAACTGTATCTATGATACTGAAGATAGGTATGAGTTTATAATACGATACCGTATTGTATCCTTGATACAGATTATTGATGATGGAATTTCTATTTAACTTACGTACCATCCTGACATTAATAGTTCCCATTGAATAATGCATTTAATATGAAATTGATTAAATAGATAATTTCTGTTACGGTTGGCTGATCACATTACAGTAGATGTTATTTCTCGTTAGAAGCATACGGTGGATGTTCATCATTGATAGGTTCTCCCTTATAGAACCATGGATTGCTTTCTAAACACTTTTTGCACCAATTCTATTTTAGAGACAAATTTTAAAAGTTATTTATCATGTACTTTGCTTGCAAAGATATGTTAGTGTGTTTGATTTTTACCCTAAGTTTTTTAGATTTTATATTTTCTATCTTAAAAAGACGTAAAAATGTTTCAGATATGTTATTTGACACACTATTAATTGATGACGGGAATAATAATTGTATGTTTTAACAGATTATTTCAATGATTGACACAGTTGATATGAATGTGTTGGTTTGACACAGTAAAGCGTATGTTGTCATCATTTGAGTGTGACTTTGGTGTCATTTAAAGTTTTAGTTGTAATGGCGTGTGTTTGTGGCCGAGACAGAGGGCATTAATTGGAGAGGCTGTGGCTTATTGTGGCATTGATGTGGCGCTAACGGGGCAACTTAGGGCATAAATTGGCATGAGACTTTGCTGGGGAAAAGAGGGGAAAGAGAGGGGGAAGAGAAGGGAAATAGAGGGGAATGAGAGGGGAAATAGAGGGGGAAGAGAGAGGGAATAGAGGGGAAAGAGAAGGGAAAGAGAGGGGAAAGAGAGGGAAAAGAGAGGGGAAATAGATGGGAAATAGAGGGGAAAGAGAGGGGAAAGAGAGGGAAAAGAGAAGGGGAAGAGAGGGGAAAGAGAGGGGGAAGAGAGGGAAAAGAGAGGGAATAACACAGACCATATATCCTACTGGTTGTAGTGACGGGTGCATATGGCAGGAAAATTCGGTCACGAAATAAAAAATATTCGGCCAACGTTCTCAACATATATTGCTGTTATGTAGTTTGTTATATCCGCTAGTTTGTTGTACTGCACACTTCGTGATTGTTTAATAATCTGACAGGGGGTTTAAGGGGTGACACGTTTCCCTATACATCTAATTGATAAATAATTATAAATTATATTTATACCTCAGATCGAAAATTCTAAGACCAAATTTTTGCTCAAGTCTCATGTTGAATAAATGTCCAAACATGTCAAAATTACTAATGTTACGTATCATTTTACAACGGTTAATGATGTTATCCTATATTAATAAATACACTACACATTTTAGTACATAATTTCAACTTTTTCTATTATCGTTTATAAAAGTTGAAATTATTGTTTTAGACCGAATTTTCCTAGAACCGCAGTGACGTACCAATCAACTAGTTACCAATCAACCAGTTACCAATCAACTAGTCACCAATCAACTAGGTACCAATCAACTAGTCACCAATCAACTAGTCACCAATCAACTAGTTACCAATCAACTAGTTACCAATCAACTAGTCACCAATCAACTAGTTACCAATCAACTAGTTACCAATCAACTAGTTACCAATCAACTAGTCACCAATCAACTAGTCACCAATCAACTAGTTCCCAGTAGGGTTTATTGAGTTATCTCCAATCCTTTGACTTTATCGTCAGATGCTAAAAAGTGTTATCGGTTGGTCAGACAAATAGGCAGGCATGCTAGTCTCTAATTATAAACTAACGATATTATTCATTCGAGACGATATTACTCACTATAAACGATGACAGCGACGATTTGTCTGCTATCGTCAGAGAACGATACTCATCCATCTCCACCCCTCAAGACAAATAGGTCGATATTCTAGAAGCTAGTTTATCAGAGACTTAGTTCCAGTAATTGGTAATGTGTGATATGATTTATATATCGGGGCAGTAGAGTAAGTTACGGATTATCGGTCGGTTTCACATCTTCGGTCATTTAAGAAAGAAATGTAATATTAATTCAAAAAATATGATCGAAGATGTGAAACAGATCGACAAATCGTAACTTACCCTAAGGTCTCAGCATCATTTCGGATATAATTTATACATTTAAAAGAATAGAGTCTAGCCATTTTATGAATGAATATATTTTACATATATTATACCATTAATGAATATTATCCTATAATTGACCACATTTTTCACATTGAGGATTTTTTTTCAATTACTAAGTCCTGATTGGTAAATACTTTAACTGCATATACTTTTATTGATTATAATTTTCTACACATACCATAGGTTCATCCAAGTGAAAGTACATACACACAAAGCATATGTAAGTGTACATGACTATGTACTTATGTATGTACTTATGTATGTACTTAACCTGTCGCTGTCTTTCACATTTTAAAATGTCACAAAAGGTCAAATTTGCTTGCGTCTCGTGACTCATGGATGCATCAGAGTGAAAAAAGATACATGGATGCATCAGAGTGAAAAAAGATACATGGATGCATCACAGAGAAAAAAAATACATGGATGCATCACAGGGAAAAAAAAGATACATGGATGCATCAGAGTGAAAAAAGATACATGGATGCATCAGAGTGAAAAAAGATTCATAGATGCATCAGAGTGAAAAAAGATACATGGATGAATCACAGGGAAAAAAATATACATGGATGCATCAGAGTGAAAAAAGGATACATGGATGCATCACAGGGAAAAAAGATACATGGATGCATTAAAGGGAAAAAGAAACATGGATGCATTAAAAGGAAAAAGATACATGGATGCATCAGAGGGAAAAAGGATACATGAATGCATCAGAGTGAGAAAAGATACATGGATGCATCAAAGGGAAAAAAGATACATGGATGCATCAGAGGGAAAAAAGATACATGGATGCATCAGAGGGAAGAAGGATACATGGATGCATCAAGGGGAAAAAAGAAGATACATGGATGCATCACATGAAAAAAAGAATACATGGATGCATCAGAGGAAAAAAAAGATACATGGATGCATGAAAGGGAAAAGAAGATACGTGGATGCATCACATGGAAAAAAAGGATACATGGATGCATCAAGGGGAAAAAAGATACATGGATGCATCAAGGAGAAAAAAGATACATGGATGCATCAGAGGGATGAAGGATACATGGATGCATCTGAGGGAAAAAGATAAATGGATGCATCAAAGGGAGAGAGAGCTCCTGGTATCATAGATACCAATAAAAATAACGAGTCAAATTTAATTCTACAGTTGTCGAAAGTACAGAACTGTCCTAAAACTGTCAACTTACCCCATACTTCTATATCTATGTTATTATACATATAATAATCTTTATTCTCAAACTATTTCTTTCATTAATTTTATTATGAATTAAATACTGTCATTTCATTAATAATTGTTATATTTATTAATTTACCTGATAATCCTCTAATCAAACAAAAGATATTTAATTTATTTAAAATAGCTTTTATTCACATAGTATATAAAGCCAATTAGCAATGGGATGTAAGCATGTAATTCACATCAGGTAGTTCCAGAATACATTTCCATGTGAAAAACACTAATTCGTAGTTAGCAACCGCACACGAAGAGAAAAATCAACATAGCGGCCATAGGTATTATTACGTAGTCTCACCTGCCTACCTAGGTAATGTGGTACCTAGTGCACCACTTTTTGTGGTGATGGTACATAAGCACCACTCTTAGTACTCATGGCACATGTGCACCACTCTTAGTACATGATAGTACATATATGCATCTATCTCAATTATTCGGTTAGACTGGCCCTCTAACATAAAAATTAACGATAAAAAAGTCCTTCGGAGTTGAAGACAGCAAAGATTTTTCTCGGACAACATTGTGTTTAATTATTGATAACTGTTATTACATGGATATTATAATTCTCTTAAATTTTGAGAATAAAGATAAATAGTTCAATATTTCGAGTTTAGTCATATAATATAAAAGTATATAATATTTATAAATACTAATCTGAATGTCATATTATACTATAAATATTAATGGAAACGGTAATTAGATAGGATAATTGATCAGTGAGTGGAGTTGATCGTTACTCTTCAGAATTGTTTTCTTTATTATTAATCTGAGAATTATGAAATTTAAAATATATGTAGAACAGGACAAAATAAATAAAATAAAATCATGCTAAAATTTATCGAAGGCCAATATAAAACGATTTTTTAATAGAGAAGGAATATTTAAGGGATAATTCAAATGCTTTTTATCAGCTTCATATTCAAACTTAAAACAAATTGTTTGGGAAAACCCTATTTGTATCATATTTTTTGAAATTCTTTAGCTATATTTTTTTTCTAATTCCGATATATGAAGCACTCGATGTCATATATTAGAGCACCTTTTTATCTTTCAAATATCTCTATACCAAAACTGACAGAGATGTAGAGCGTCAATCAACCTAAAACATAAGTTTCCAGGAGAGACTGTAACATCTCTACCATCAGGTCTCCTTGCTCTAGATTCTAGAAGGATGTGTCACTTTGACCACCGACGTATCCTTCTCGTACAAAATTCAGTGCGGTACTGATTTCCTATTGGAGCCTATATTGCTGGGGTGGTTTTATTTCTCCCAACTCTACTCCCATATCCTACCTAGGATGTTGAAGGACGGATGCGTTCTTAGCCGCCCCCATCTATCACACGACACTTACAGTGACTACGCTGTATGCGCTGCAGACAAGCTATGACTGCAATATTTACACAATGTATTCTACACACCTGTAGGTGTGTATAAGGCAGAGATTTATTTTTTATTTTTTCGGCTTTACAGAAGGGTATCAATCCCCATAATTGGTGAGTTATTTGGTAGTTAATTATTATCTCAATTAAATAATACCTTCACATACTAATACATTATCAATATACTTACCTTAATAAATAACACTGTAAATTACACCATCTCTCTTTTTATCTGGTACCAATAAGGAGGTGTAACAAACTACTGTAGCACACAGAGCACTTTACCTGTGACTGGAATTGTAACATCGTCACATTAGTTATTCTATGAACGTGTGTGACTGACTATTACACGCCTATCTATAGATAGTACTCAGGAGTACTATCTAGATAGAGGTACTATCTAGAATACTAGATAGAAGTACTATCTAGTTAGATGTACTATCTAGTTAGAAGTACTATCTAGTTAGAAGTACTATCTAGTTAGAAGTACTATCTAGTTAGAAGTACTATCTAGTTAGAAGTACTATCTAGTTAGAAGTACTATCTAGATAGAAGTACTATCTAGTTAGAAGTTACGATCTTATATACATCTGATTGTACAAAATATGAGATTTATATAGACGTACCATCAGTCTAATAAGTTCTGTGTATATCTACCATCAGTCTAATAAGTTCTGTGCATATCTACCATCAGTCTAATAAGTTCTGTGTATATCTACCATCAGTCTAATCAGTTCTGTGTATATCTACCATCAGTCTAATAAGTTCTGTGTATATCTACCATCAGTCTAATAAGTTCTGTGCATATCTACCATCAGTCTAATAAGTTCTGTGTATATCTAACATCAGTCTAATAAGTTCTGTGTATATCTACCATCAGTCTAATAAGTTCTGTGTATATCTACCATCAGTCTAATAAGTTCTGTGTATATCTACCATCAGTCTAATAAGTTCTGTGTATATCTACCATCAGTCTAATAAGTTCTGTGTATATTAAGAACACATCCCCTATTTTTCATATCTATCAGGTCAAGTAACTCTGCATTTTCAGGAGGCATGGCTTCACTCTTAATTGGTAGCTCATTCACGGTCTTCTTTTTCAGCAGTTTTGCTAATTAATTCTCAGGTTAAATGAGGTGAAACTGCATGTTTAACCACCTTACTATTTGCAACAAAAATAACAACAAAATAAATCGGAATGTGGTGAAAAAATGTTAAATTCCCTCCCAACCTACCGTGAAGATAAAGGTAATTAACTAGTAAATAAAATGAGTAATTAATTAGTAAAACAATGAAACTAACATTGCAATGATTATCAGTGAAAACTGTGATAGGTTTTATAGTTGGTAATTAGATTTTGAATGCATTGGAGATATTTAAACTGGTAATGAACAATGTGCGTAAATAATATACATGGTAATATACACAGAAAATATATTGACTATATATGACTACATTATTACGGTGACCGGACGCTTCGCACACGGACGTTTCGGAACTAGGACGTTCGGTACTAGGACGTTTCGTTACTAGGACGTTACGTTACTAGGTCGTTACGTTACTAGGACGTTTCGTTACTAGGGCGTTTCGGTACTAGGACGTTACGTTACTATGACGTTTCGGTACTAGGACGTTTCGTTACTAGGACGTTTCGGTACTAGGACGTTTCGTTACTAGGACGTTTCGGTACTAAGACGTTTTGTTACTAGGACGTTTCGGTACTAAGACGTTTCGGTACTAGGACGTTACGTTACTAGGACGTTTCGTACCCGGACGTTTCGTTACTAGGACGTTACGTTACTAGGACGTTACGTTACTAGGACGTTTCGGTACTAGGACGTTTCGTTACTATGACGTTTCGGTACTAGGACGTTTCGGTACTAGGACGTTTCGGTACTATAGGACGTTTCGTTACTAGGACGTTTCGGTACTAGGACGTTTCTTTACTAGGACGTTTCGTTACTAGGACGTTTCGGTACTAGGACGTTTCGTTACTTGGATGTTTTGGTACTAGGACGTTTCGGTACTAGGACGTTTCGGTACTAGGACGGTTCGGTACTAGGACGTTTCGTTACTAGGACGTTTCAGTACGAGGACGTTTCGGTACTAGGACGTTTCGGAAATTGGACGTTTCGGTACAAGGACGTTTCGTTACTAGGACGTTTCGGTGCTAGGACGTTTCGGTACTAGGACGTTTCGGTACTAGGACGTTTCGTTACTAGGACGTTTCGGTGCTAGGACGTTTCGTTACTAGGACGTTTCGGTACTAGGACGTTTCGTTACTTGGACGTTTCGGTACTAGGACGTTTCGTTACTAGGTCGTTTCGGTACTAGGACGTTTAGTTACTAAGACGTTTCGGTACTAGGACGTTTCGTTACTAGGACGTTTTGGTACTAAGACGTTTTGTTACTAGGACGTTTCGGTACTAAGACGTTTCGGTACTAGGACGTTACGTTACTAGGACGTTTCGTACCCGGACGTTTCGTTACTAGGACGTTACGTTACTAGGACGTTACGTTACTAGGACGTTTCGGTACTAGGACGTTTCGTTACTATGACGTTTCGGTACTAGGACGTTTCGGTACTAGGACGTTTCGGTACTATAGGACGTTTCGTTACTAGGACGTTTCGGTACTAGGACGTTTCTTTACTAGGACGTTTCGTTACTAGGACGTTTCGGTACTAGGACGTTTCGTTACTTGGATGTTTTGGTACTAGGACGTTTCGGTACTAGGACGGTTCGGTACTAGGACGTTTCGTTACTAGGACGTTTCAGTACGAGGACGTTTCGGTACTAGGACGTTTCGGAAATTGGACGTTTCGGTACAAGGACGTTTCGTTACTAGGACGTTTCGGTGCTAGGACGTTTCGGTACTAGGACGTTTCGGTACTAGGACGTTTCGTTACTAGGACGTTTCGGTGCTAGGACGTTTCGTTACTAGGACGTTTCGGTACTAGGACGTTTCGTTACTTGGACGTTTCGGTACTAGGACGTTTCGTTACTAGGTCGTTTCGGTACTAGGACGTTTAGTTACTAAGACGTTTCGTTACTAGTACGTTTCGTTACTAAGACGTTTCGTTACTAGTACGTTTCGTTACTAGGACGTTTCGTTACTAGGACGTTTCGTTACTAGGACGTTTCGTTACTAGGACGTTTCGTTACTAGGACGTTTCGTTACTAGGACGTTTCGTTTATAGGACGTTTTTACTAGGACGTTTCGTTACTAGGACGTTTCGTTACTAGGACGTTTCGTTGCCATATTTTTCGTTTATTTTACTTTTTTAAATGGGATCGATTTTTGTATTCGAAATGGGTTGCAGACTAAAATTTATACCAATCCCATACATTATAACTTTATACTACTTTAAAAATAAGGTCTACTTTAAATTATAAGGTTAAACATAAACATAAATCATTCATCTGCTAAGTGTCTGGTTCCATGAATAATATATATTGATTATAATCACAGATATTTAAATTAACAATCATTATTCAATTTCTTTGAATGGAACAGTTGGAAGTGAATCATATCATGGATAACAATCGATATAGACGCTAAATAACAATAATAATTATTATATTTTTTTTGTCCTCATATGATCGAAATTGTGCCTCAGTCCGAAAACTAAGAGCTTATACCTACATTGGGAAATATTTTGTTTTTGATATTTCCGAAAATGTTAAAATTAGGGAGAGATCCAATTACCGAATGAAAGTAACATAATAAAAAAAAATTATTTATTGTAAATTAATAATTAATTATTTCCGATCATGTAAGAAAAATTTACATTTTAACTCTTTATATTAATTCTACTATACTATTTTTTAATATGATCGAAAATTTCCCGTATAATTGGTTCAGTATGAAAATTTAATACATAATTAGTTATATATTTATAATGTATGGGATTGGTATAATTTGTAGTTTATAACTCATCTCATGTTATAAAAAATTGTACGTAACTATTCGGAACGAAAAATCTGGTAACGAATCGTCCTAGTAACAAAACGTCTGTCAACGAAACGTCCTAACACCCATAATTACTCTTCATATATTTTGAAAAATTCAAATCTAATTAAGTTTAATATGTGGTGATTATCTAGCAGTAACTTATCCTCCAAATATGTGGTGATTATCTGTAACGGTGCTAGGAAAATTCGTCCACGGAAAATTCGTCCACGGAAAATTCGTCCGCGGAAAATTCGTCCACTGAAAAATCGTCCGTTTTCTTGAATTGGGAATAGAAAGAAAGACATCATTGAGTGATGACAATATAATATGTAAGAGATAATTGCAGTCGCATTAAATCTGGTTAGATGAAAATACACATATTCTGTAGTTTTATAAACTGTCGATAGAATTATTCTATGTAGCTAATATATTATGTTATTTATAATTAAATATTAAAAAAATAACTTAATCAAATATTTAAATTGAACAGCTGGTCTTTTTCAGTTATGCAAAACATAGGCAATATTTGTCAAAAATTTCTGTTTCATTCGCAGTGTATTGCAATACTAGTTTTATATTAGTTCATTTAATTTCCAAATAGTAGGATGCTATTACCTCACCATTCCAAAATCAACAAGATATAACGGGTTTTCACGTTGGTTTCGTCTCCTCTGTTTTGTTCCAGTGTACGTAGCTTCAAAGTAGTTAAAAAATTCATTGGCATTCTCGTATAAATTTTCATTAACGCCAACAACATCTTCAGGTGTTAAGAACTCTAAGGTCCAAAACTTTCTAACTTAAATTTATTTAATGAAATTATTATATATCTATCAATCATGAATTGTGCAGTACAACAAACTTGTTGGATACAGCGAAGTACATTAACAATGCACTTACATATATTAAACTACTTTATGTCAAAACATTTATCATAACAGTTTGTTTCATTTAAATTAATTATTTTGTGTTTAATGGATGAATTTTCCGTGGACGAATTTTCCATGGACAAATTTTCCGAGGACGAATTTTCCGTGGACGAATTATCCGAGGACGAATATTCCGCGGACGAATTTTCCGGTCACGTCAGTAATTGATCCTCTAAATATTTTGTCACTAATGCAATTAGCTCCAATAATCAACCAATTAAATAGTAACTCATAAAAATAGAAATCATATATACCTTCCCATGATGTACCCATACATAAATATGGTGGGGACATAGAAGTTTATGGTTCTCAATCTCCTATGGCCCCACCATACCCTGGGTACCTTGTTCCGCAATGATGTTTCTTTGCTACAACCGGTTCATAGGAGTAGATCTGTTTTTAATTTGATGTATGTATAAGTTCCTCAGTCTTATAAATGATAAGACTAATTCCTAAGCACGATTCTCAATGCAGAATTGATAAAAAGAATGGTTAGAAGAGACAAGAAATGGGGTAAATACACGATAAAATGATGTGCAATATATGTGCTGATGTGAGGGGGTAGTGCGTGTGATTTTGCTACTCTAGTTTGTGGAACTTTGATTATTGACAAGATATGGGACAAATGTTGGGGAAGATTTAATTATCAGACGCCACACTGAACCACTAGTCACTCTGACCCCCACACTGAACCACTAGTCACTCTGACCCCCACATTGAACCACTAGTCACTCTGACTCCCACACTGAACCACTAGTCACTCTGACCCCCACACTGAACCACTAGCCACTCTGACCCCCACACTGAACCACAAGTCACTCTGACCCCCACACTGAACCACTAGTCACTCTGACCCCCACACTGAACCACTAGTCACTCTGACCCCCACACTGAACCACCAGTCAGCTAAAGAAGAAGGTATCCATGATACCAGCAGGTATAGTGGATAAAATAACAGTTATTAAATGAAAGTTATATAATAATTTCATTTATTTTTTCTTATGTGTGACCGTAAATGTGGAACCGTGCGATAACTTGAAACTTACCCTAGACTAATGAAAAATAATGGTATGATAAAGCACATAGTACAGTGAAGTACAAACTGAAGTAAAGGACAAGCTAAAGGACAAAGTACGGCAAAGGAGCAAAGGACAGAGTAAAGGACAAAGTGCATTGTTAATTCCAATAACTCCATATTTTCCACCCATCAAATTCTTTCCACAGAGTTTGTTGTCACTTCATTATTTAGTGAAGGAAAACAAAGAGAGAAGCAATAACTCACTGTAGGAAACAAAAAACATTAGGAAAAATGTAGAGCAGTGGACTAGTGGAATGAGTAACTAGGTAAGAGACTGGTCAAGGGACTAGTCAAGGGACTAGTCAAGGGACTAGACAAGGGAATAGTCAAGGTACTAGTCAAGGGACTAGTCAAGGGACTAGACAAGGGACTAGACAAGGGACTAGTCAAGAGACTAGTCAAGACACTAGTCAACAGTGATAATAACAGCCGAGTATAGAATTGCAGTTTAGCATTCCTTCTATAATTAGATTTCTTCAATCTTTTTCTCATTCTTCTCTACATAACTAATTTCTTTATTTGAATTTATCTCTTACTCCTCCAAAATTTCTATTTTCTTAAATAAATACACCATTTACCCCTCTTTTTATTTTTTCACAATCTATTGCATTACGCATCAATTTCTTCTTTACAAAATACCTAATTTTCTGTTTTCGAAGCCCCGCCCCCTTCTCCCATTTCACTAAGATAATTCAGCAGCCGATGTTAACAAGTTGTAGCGAATGTTTTTTCGGTCAGGCTTGCCGTTAGTTGCACGCATCGTTACCATTACTCGTCCGGAGATAAAAGGTACGCTATCTCTCTACCCATCGCACACTATTCATTAGTCGCATTTCTGGGATTCGTCTCGCCAGCTTCGTATTCTTGGAATGGGAGCTAATTCCTTGTCATCTCGAGCGAGGCCTAAACTAGAGTGTTGATGAAAGTAGAAAGTAGGTAAATATTCCAAAAATGGCAATTTGGTTTCAGAGTTACGGTTGTAAATTTGTGGTCCTGAAATCCAAGGTATAGTAGAACTCCTCTATAGTGATTAGAATCCTGAGTAAGAGAATCATCCCGAATAGTGAACAAATTTCTTTAGTCTGCCATGAAATGGAAATTAGTTTTCTACAACTGATGGCCATTTATGACAGACTAAAGAAAATTTGTTCACTATACTGGGTTGCCTTATTACTTATAGATTCTTTGCATTTACATAATTTACATAAATTATTGCCTTTATATAAATTTATCAAGTATAATTACAACTAACTAAAATTTATTAACTATAAGAAAATTGTACATCATTTTACCTTTCTCTTCGTGTAAGTAACTACTATTAAAATTCTCACTTTAAATTGTTAAAGTTATTGAACTCGGCAGATATCATTTGTCGTTATTCACGACTGCAAAGTTACATGCATCAGAATCAGTCAAAGAAACATGGATGTTTTAGCTCTTTCTCTGCAAGTATCATTGCGTATTTGCGTGCTGACCAACCTTATCAATCTTCTCGATAGTATCTGGATATGCTGAGAATTCCAACATCTTGTGTTTTATCCATTTTTTATCCACCTTCCATCAGTGATGCAGAAAATAACCGCCTGTGCGCATGATTCCTTTTTTCCAGCCATTTCTATTCGGGAAATAAGAAAAGTCTTTGCTTGCTATGATTTGGAACTACTTTATGGAGCTCTTTGTTATAATTTCCCCTGATTGTTGTGATTTCTAATCATTTAATCGAAATATTAGCCTCTTTATCAGTATCCTAGATACAATCAAAGCCATATCACGGATACGTGCAAAGATGTGAATATTAACAACAATTTGTCTACCGATCATTTTAGGTTTTAAAAATTTGAGTTGGTAATCGCCATTTAAAAAGACAATTTAGTTGCATCTTCCTCTCCTTTCCTTACCTCTTCCTCTTTTCACTATATAGATACACATGCAATTATCTTTCTAAATTAGGAAGTCCTTTTCAAAGAATATCTGAGAATAAAACAGAATTTAGGAAGACAGTTGAGAATGAGGTTTCGCCACAATTGTTCAGGCATCTAAAGCTAATGAAAGACTCTTTCAATATATCAGTTCGTTAACAAGCTCGTGATATGTACGTTAACACCCCACCATCTACTGTACCACATACACCTCAAACCAAAGGCTTGAACTATCTATAGCAACAGCACTGATTTCAAAGCCAAACAACCAGTTCCACCGCTAGAGCCCTGGGGTCAGAGGGGTTAGCTACGGTAATTGACCAATGCTATGATTATTAGTCATGAAATAATTATCGGATAATTTGAGGTTTTGCGTCTGTGCGTTAGTTCATGATGGATAAACTGATAATCAGCGATGAGATTTAGAGATTAGCTTCAAATGTACCTTCAGCATGAGTGGATGTTGCGCAAAAATGAAATACAGGCGGCCCTGCTTCTATCGCAGAATTATTTGTAGAACGTAAGTTGGCAGAATGAAGTTTGTACAGTTACTATTGGTAAATCGTTCACTGAAATTGGTGTAATTGGTTCAATCTGAGTATCTTTATCTAATAATTATGATCATGAAGGTTTTTCTGTAGAATGTTGAAGAGCTTCACAGTTTATAGAGAAGTAAATATTTGCACGATTTTTCGATTCTTTCACGAGTTCATTGCTGTAAGTTTTCGATTTTTCTGTTCAGAGATAATTAGAAATTTAGTTGTTTATCTTGTATTACATTTTAAAATTACATTTCTCTATTAGTGATATGATCTAGGGTTGTGACGATATGCTTTTAAAATCATAGATCCTGAAAATAATATAGACGGAGAGAATTAAAGAGTATTGAATGGTTCTACACCAGCGGTATAGAGTATTCGATACCATTTCATTTCCTCTATGATATTTTCAAGATCTATAATTTTAAAAAGCGTATTGTCACAACACCAATGATATATTTCCAACGTGTTTTATCTCTTAAATAAACTAGGTATAAACAATAGAATGTATTATTGAAGCGTGTTAGTCCTCCACTTCATTTCTGATATTATTTTAAGGGTTTACATGGCTGCAGATTCTATCCAAATAAACACCATCTTGTCTGTCCGTAAATACTAAATAATAACAAGAGGAAATGCTAGAATCTTGGAGACTGTAACGATTTCAAAGAGAATTTCTAATTCGAAATATCTAATTTGAATGAAGAAATTGATTGACCTAACCTGTATACGCTATCGGGTGTAATTTGAATAGAGCTTTCATCTCTTCATTCCAATGTATTTCTAATTCACTTGCATAAACATGTAAAGTGAGTAATTTATATTGATATACCACATGCCATCCATGTGTATTCAACATTGAAGAAATGGTTACAGTGATTTCGAAACAATAAGTAGTTGATACTTTCATCAATGTTACTCCAATTAATATTCATACAATGTTCTTTCTACACACTAAATTGATGTTTTTTTTCAATATCAATCCAATATTTTTTTCTATACTCCACTAATATCCTATACTCCACTAATATAGAATTCTTTACGTACGCGCGTTCATTTAATAGGAATTTTTAATCTGCATGTACGTATAATAAGCTAAATTCTTCTTCTCAGTCGCTATCTCAGTAGAATATGAATTATACCATTGGAAATATTCAAACATTATAGATTTTTCATATGAAATTGTAATGTATTTTTTGTATCCCCTAGTTTGTTGTACAGTGGAACTCCTCTATAGTGAATTCCTGTATAGTGAATCATCCTGTGTAGTAGACTCGTGTATAGCGAACTAACCTCTATAATATTTAGTTTAGTCTGCCTTAAATATTCGTAAGTTATCTGTGAATCCATATACCCTATATGTATAATAGATTGGTTATATTTCATGGAAGAGGAGTTCTACCAGTACATCTCCTCTATAATGAAGTCATGTGTAGTGAACTATCATGATTTTTAGAGTTCTGAGAAATGAAAAACCCTGTAATGTAAAATAAGGAAATATTTTCTATAGTCTGCTATGAAAAGGCCGGTTTTCTCTTCATATCTTAAATCCTCTACAGTAGAGTAAACTGTCTATAGTGAACTAAGTGAAGTTTACTATAGAGGAGTGTTCCACTATACTAAACACTTCCTATTTACATATATCGGAATTTTCCTATTTCAGTGACACTTTCCATTTATTACTTCAATACTGATAAATGATAATATGAGTAAAAGGAGGCGTGTCGCCCCCCTATCCTCTCTGTGATAACAATCATGAAGTGTGTAGAAAAACAAACTAGCGAATTCAACAAACTACATTGCTGCCATCTATGTCGAGATTCTTCAAAATGAAAAGAAATTATAAAGCTCATAAAGAATTAGTTTATACTTTGTTGAAAAAATTTTTTGTTGCAAAAAATAATAAACTTGAAAGGTTTGAAAGTCCTTTATAAAAAATGGTAGAATAGATACACAGTTTTCTTGAATACAAAAATAAAAAATCCTAGTATACATAAACTCATATTAACAATTCCTATTATATGTATGAACGTACGTGAAATAGAAATATACACAGTATTCAATTAATATTTTTTATTATATTTTCAATTAATGTTCCCTTAGAAACATACGTATATAACAAAACACATCAAAATCCAACTGCTCAATTGGAAAATTGAATTAACATTCTACAAAGCTTCCAATCTTGCACACTCTATGATTTTTAGGGTGAGAATCCCTTTGAAGATCTCCTATGATATGATTTGATTGTCACAAGATATGTGCACATCTTCTATGATCTTACATTTTTATTGACAGGTTATATCATCTAATTCGATTAGGAGAATTAATTCCGCCAAATGAATATGAAAGTGGTAACTAATGTGATAATTTAATCAACAACTGATAGAAGTGATAGAGGGGATAGAGGTGATAGAAGTGATAGAGGTGATAGAGGTGATAGAGGTGATAGAAGTGATAGAGGTGATAGATGTGATAATTTAATCAACAACTGATAGAGGTAATAGAGGTGATAGAGGTGATGGAAGTGATAGAGGTGATAGAAGTGATAGAAGTGATAATTTAATCAACAACTGATAGAGGTAATAGAGGTGATAGAGGGGATAGAGATGATAGATGTGATCGAGGTGATAGAAGTGATAGAGGTGATAGAAGGGATAAAGGTGATAGAAGGGATAAAGGTGATAGGAGTGATAGAGGTGATAGAGGTGATGGAAGTGATAGAGGTGATAGAAGTGATAGAAGTGATAGAGGTGATAGAGGTGATAGAGGTGATAGAGGTGATAGAAGTGATAGAGGTGATAGAAGTGATAGAGGTGATAGAAGTGATAGAGGTGATAGAGGTGATGGAAGTGATAGAGGTGATAGAGGTGATAGAAGTGATAGAGGTGATAGAGGTGATAGAGGTGATAGAGGTGATAGAAGTGATAGAAGTGATAGAGGTGATAGAGGTGATAGAAGTGATAGAGGTGATAGAGGTGATAGAGGTGATAGAAGTGATGGAAGTGATAGAGGTGATGGAAGTGATAGCGGTGATAGAGGTGATAGAGGCCATATCTTCCATAATTGGGTTAGATGTCCTCTCCATAGCCCAGAGATATAGTTATGGTGGGGCCATAGAAGATTAAGAGGGGACAACACTTAGACTTCTAGGGTAAGTTTCGAGTTAAAGGACCGTACCATATTTTCGATTATATAAGAAAAACTTGTTATTTTAATAGTATGCAAGTTACATGAAGGTATCATGGATACCAATTAGTAAAAGGTATCCTGGATACCAATTAGTAAAAGGTATCCTGGATACCATCCGATAACTCAGAATTTACCCAATTAAATCTTCCTAGCATAACTTTATATTCGTAATTTGTTTCAATTTCGAATCATGTACATTATAGCATTCAAATAATTGACGAAACACCAAAAGAGAGGAAATCTGCAGATAGCCCACTGATCATTTTCTCCCCCAAATAAGAATCCAAATTACCAAACGAGGAAAAATTCGTGAATGGCGAAATGCACGAATTTAGAAACAAAGGAAAATGAAAGTGACATGAAATGGAGTTGCTAATTTAGAAGGTGATGGTTTTAATTAATTTGGATCCTTTTGGCTAATTTGAAATACTTTCAATGTAGATATAATACATGTATATACATATTTTTTTATCAATACGGTTGTGGATTATAATTAAAATGACTTTAATAACTTGTCTGCTATTACGAAAAAACGTTACTTAAGAAAACAGTTCGAAAAACTGTTATATAAAAGAATATAAATAGTTAAAAAACGTTACTTAAGAAAACAATTTGGAAAACGGTGAATAAAAAATATTAAATTAAAAAAAATTACTTAAATGAACTCCATTTAAAATATCTTTTCTATACGTAAGTTAAGTAAGAAGTGACAGTGCAAATACTGCAGGTGAGAGACTCCTTTCACTGCTCCGCTAACTAGCTACGTAATATCGTCATCAGATAGCACAGGTAAAGTGTATTCCCATCTAATCAGTGTGATATAGAGTGTGCATTTCGTGATTGCCCATTGCAATAATGCAACTATCCATCTTATGCACAATGGACGCGCATAGATGCTATCTATCTGCAGCCAGAGCTTTCAGATAGGGCAGGGGAATAATATAATATATACATACAGTAGAACTCCTCTATAGTGATATCCTGTATAGTGATTGTAGTGTCCTGAGTAATGAAGTAGTCTGTATAGTGAACAGATTTTCATTAGTCTGCCATAAAAATGCCATCTGTTTTCTAAAACTGATAGCTGTTCATGGCAGACTATAGAAAATTTGTTCACTATAGAGGCTGCTTCCTTATTCAGGACACTATATATTCACTTTACAGTATTTCATTATACAGAAGCTCTACTGTAATTTTACTGGCATATTAAATATATCTATGAAGGAAATTACGATTTTGTTAATTAATTAATGCTTGGGTGTGAATTCAAATGTTTTCATGTTGGCGCTGTCTCTTTGTAATGGCTTATCATTTATTTTATTTATAACTGTGAGAGGCGTTTTAACTCATTCATGTCCTAAATAAAATCATCAACTGCTGCAGAAACATCTAACAAAAGTAAAGGTAACAAGACAATTTGGCTGCCAAAAGATGGTTGCGAAACATTTTACCAAGTTACGAAGAATTTATTTAATATTTCTCTGAAAATATGAATGAAATCTTACGCCAGATGTGAACAGTAGTACCATCAGTGAAATAAGTCACTCTCTATTGTCATTGCTAGTACTCTAAACGGCCGAGAGAAACTGAATTTCTTCCATATTTTTCCGAGGCAAAGTTTGAATTTCGTCTGAATAAACAAATCTACAAAAGTTATTTTGAGGAAAAGATTTTCGAGTTGAGATACAAACTCCCGAAGAAATTCCATGGAATGCAAAATAATAAACAAATCACTTTTGAACGAAACGCATATTGAGAAAGTCTCTACTGAATTCCAAAAATACGAAACAATTCAATTACTATATTGGTTCAGGTCATTATTTTTACCCTCGTATTTTATCTTCCAAGTTCAAATGTTTTAAATATAGTTTCTGCAGAGAGCTAGATAAAGTATCATAGATTTTATGAATTGTTTATTTATATTTCCAATTAAAGAAACTTACATTTAAATCAACTCGTGTGGAATGACTTATATAGCGCAGAAGGTGGCGTTATATAAGAATTGAAGTATCGATGTACTAACCTAGAAGTTATTATTTAAATATTTTAGCAGATATACAATTTCCATTTTCTTCCTCTTGTTTACATAACATATCCATTCAATTTATATTCATCCAAGTAAAAAAATCCCAGATACCCTCTCTCCGCATTCAATTTCTCTCTGAACGAGCAGGGCTAATATTTTATTTCTTGGCGGCCTATCCGTTTTTGAGTGACAATCGTAGGCCTAGCTTACAAAAGGAGATTGATAGTTCCGACCAAAATATCTCAGGCTGATGTCTTCATATTTCATACCCATGGAAAATAGGTTAGGCCGTACTACCTACATTGTGGTGCTAATGTAGCTATTGTGGCGCAAATGTGGCGAAACTTAATGGACTTGGTAGGTAGGATATTTAGGAATCATATTTAAATTATTTACATCGTTTAGTTAGAACTCAGAACTAATACTAAATCGCCGATAGATTTATGTAATGTGATATATCAAACAACGGTTAAATATCATTTATTATGAAGATGAAAGTTTGTGAATAAATGTATTTTATATTAATAGACGTACATCGAAATATATTTAGTTGTAGTTGGTCGAAGTGATTAGCAGAATAACGAAAATATGTTTATTTTACTTTATTTCTGTAAAATGTTCGAAAAAGAGATACACATCATCCAATTAGTAAACTTTAAAATATTTAAGTAAAATTCTTTTATTAAATATCACCTCTATATCCTAAATTTTTATGATATCACAGCTTAATTGTATGTTTACATTTTTTATATATTTTGAGATAACTAAGTTTGAAAGATGTTAAATATTAATATTTTTAAGAATGATTAAGAAGAAACTAGAAAGGATTAAAAATGTATAGAGAAAAACATCTGGAATATCATTAACACTCTTTTTATTTGTATTGACGGTAATTTTAGTTTATAATTTGAGTTAAACCTGATGGTGCAATTCTAGGTTGTCTATTCGATTATAAATTTACTACACCAACTAGGTACTAAATAAGATTAATATAACCTATAGTATCACGGAAACTATTTCAGTAGATGTATGATTAAATAAAAAAATGTTACTTTACCGATTTCACACTAAACACAGACCAATCATTTCAAATTTTAGGCAATTTAAATAGTTTATCTTTAGTTCTGCACCGGATAATACTAACCCAAGAAATAAAAGTACCCGAAACAAAATTCATGACTATCAATTAGATAAACGAATGGTTAGAAATGCTAGTACTTTCAATGCCTAAATTTCACACTATGAACTATAATATTAATAGGAAAAGGTAGAGTTAGAGGTAGGTAATGATAAGGATTGAAGAAACGTATAGACGAGGAATTTTGAACCTTTTATATGTGAACCATAGTTATCATTTAGTGTACCTAGTAGGGAAGGTTTGAAATAAATGAAATTAGACATGGGAAATATCGGATAGTTTGTATTTTTAAATATCTACAAGTATTACAATTAGTAAAGTTTCTTCAAGGAAATTTAATATTAGTAAACAGTCAAAAAATCATCATAATAGATACACTTTCGCTGTACTTGACTATTTAAAAAAAAATCCAATTCAGCACACGTTAGATTTTATGAAATATTATAATAAATGAGATAATTTTATAAATTTATTTGAATTTCTAAAAAGTATAATTATAATTGGGTTTAAGAATTATGCAATATTTTATAAATTAAATAAATAAATAATAGAATAAAATGAAATGAGGTATAAACTATATAATTTATAATGCTAAATTTCTATAAGCAAAATAAAATATTTAATAGAAACAAAAAGAATAAAAAGCTAAAGTATATAGACTGAACAGTTTTAACTAGATGAAGTTACTATATATACTTATCGGACTGTTTCGCATTTTCGATCATATTTGAACTAATATATAATGATAAAATAAAAAACTTGATAATCTAACTTTTTTCGGGAGATACCATTTTAAACAAAAGTAAATAGTAATTATTATACATTTTTTGGTCAGATAACTCAGAACCTACCCTAACAATCAGTCTTTCTATACATCCTCCCCTAAACCAATAAGTTTAACCCTGAAAATGTTCACCCATGACCATAGGGTTTGGTAAGACGGATGGGTGCCCCGTGGGTTAATAGGCGGGTATTGCAGACCTTAAAATATCCCAAATTGATCGTTTAGTGAGTCCATATTGCTATGTGTTTAATTAACGTCTATCTATTTAACTCTGGCCCGAATAATAGCTACGTTTGTTCACATTTCAGGGTAATTACAGTGGAGAGAAATAGGGTATTTCCCTATAATCTAGGGGAAGTCATTTAACCCTATAAATCATTAGTTATGGTTTTGTATAGTTTCACTAGATGGAAATATTTCATAGATGAGAGGGAATTAGGAAGATTTATTGCTTTGAAGAAGAAAATAAAATAAAATTATATTATTGAATATAAATTCTATACTAGATATGAGATATGGCGTAAATTTGCATCTTAATTGATATTCTAACTATAGGTGAATATGAGATATATAACAGGTATCGATTTTATTAAAGGAAACTGGACTGGAATTAATATGGAAAAAATTGAAAATTCAGAAAATAAAACTTAGTGCAATAGTTAAAAAAATTAATAACGTGTAATTATTATAATTTGAAATATATACAAAATGACTTTTTCTCTGATAGTACATCATCACAGTGACTCTTTACTCTGATAGTACATCATCACAGTGACTCTTTTCTCTGATAGTACATTATCACAGTGACTCTTTTCTCTGATAGTACATCATGACAGTGACTCTTTTCTCTGATAGTACATTATCACAGTGACTCTTTTCTCTGATAGTACATCATGACAGTGACTCATATCTAGCATTTCTCTGATAGTACATCATCACAGTGACTCTTTTCTCTGATAGTACATCATCACAGTGACTCTTTTCTCTGATAGTACATTATCACAGTGACTCTTTTCTCTGATAGTACATCATGACAGTGACTCTTTTCTCTGATAGTACATCATCACAGTGACTCTTTTCTCTGATAGTACATCATCACAGAGACTCTTTTCTCTGATAGTACATCATCACAGTGACTCTTTTCTCTGATAGCACATCATCACAGTGACTCTTTTCTCTGATAGTACATCATCACAGTGACTCTTTTCTCTGATAGTACATCATCACAGAGACTCTTTTCTCTGATAGTACATCATTACAGTGACTCTTTTCTCTGATAGTACATCATCACAGTGACTCTTTTCTCTGATAGTACATCATCACACTGACTCTTTTCTCTGATAGTACATCATCACAGTGACTCTTTTCTCTGATAGTACATCATCACAGTGACTCTTTTCTCTGATAGTACATTATCACAGTGACTCTTTTCTCTGATAGTACATCATGACAGTGACTCTTTTCTCTGATAGTACATCATCACAGTGACTCTTTTCTCTGATAGTACATCATCACAGAGACTCTTTTCTCTGATAGTACATCATCACAGTGACTCTTTTCTCTGATAGCACATCATCACAGTGACTCTTTTCTCTGATAGTACATCATCACAGTGACTCTTTTCTCTGATAGTACATCATCACAGAGACTCTTTTCTCTGATAGTACATCATTACAGTGACTCTTTTCTCTGATAGTACATCATCACAGTGACTCTTTTCTCTGATAGTACATCATCACACTGACTCTTTTCTCTGATAGTACATCATCACAGTGACTCTTTTCTCTGATAGTACATCATCACAGTGACTCTTTTCCCTGATAGTACATCATCACAGTGACTCTTTTCCCTGATAGTACATCATCACAGTGACTCTTTTCTCTGATAGTACACACTCTACTTCACTTAATTGATGAGTGTCCTTGAAGTATTAACGTATAAATGTTATTATGTTAACAGAGCCTCTCTATTTTAAATTAAACTCTTTATGAAAAGGTTCATTCGGAAGTAACATGAGGAGAACATATTAAAAAATGAGTACATATACTGAATTATAATGGAGTTACTTATCTTTCTTCTACCTGAACAAGATTACATACCATTTTTATCCTTCAACGTCCTGAAGAAAATTTTAAATTGTCTACAATAACCAAAAACAAACACGAAAAAAACCTACTTAAAATGCACCCTTTTTAGCGTTTCTTTGTCGTTATCCATATGGTCCGTTTTGAAGCTAAAAAGTAGGTTTTACCTCCTGAATATTCCGTAGATAGGATACGGTAGGATATCTGGTGAGTGTTTAAGCTCTCAAAGGATATCATTATCCTTTATTTGATTTGAAGAACCTAATATTAGGTACCGGCGAAAGGGGCGTGGCTTGAGTTAGGTACAGGAAAGAGGGGCGTGGCTTGTGTCGTAATTTTAATAGAACAAGGTAAACTATTTGTTTAGGGATAAATAATCATTGTTATTATATTAGGGGAATAATATATATCAATACACCTGTTATTACTTATTGGTGTCAACAAGTTAGAATATTTTACGAACGGTCTGTTATTCATAAATTCTATATATTCTTTCAATAATTATTATCGAATACGTTCTTGAATTGCTGTACCATTTATGTTTATTCTAACTGAGCAAAATTTCAGCACAAGTTATTTTATTACAATGAAATGACCTAATAAAAAATACTGATTTTATATCTCAATTTTTGTATTCTTCAATCTTCATCACGTAAAAGTTGATAAACTTTAACTGTTAAAAACATTACGCAATTTTACCTCCAGCAAAGTAAACCACCAAAGAACTATTTCATCATAATACTTGTGTGTATTTCTTTTCTTCCTTTATAATGCGTACCCTTATCTAAGGATGAAATTCCTCGTTAAAAGCAGACGAATTGGTTTATAATTACAGCTCTCCCAATTCATATTCATCCTCATCTCTCCCGGTGATCACAAAAAAAGGCAGGTGTTTTTGTTTTCGTCGAGGATGTTGAATCCAGTCTTTGTCAGTGCGACATACCGTCCCATTGCTTCGTGTAATTAACCAACAAAATATACTGGGAGAAAAGAAATTAGGAAATAGTGTACCCCTTGGTTGCATCGAGAAGGATTTTTTGTATCTATGATACTATTCAAAATGTGGTATCATGGATACGTATCCAATAGTACTACTATCCAGTTTATACCGTATGTATATAAAAACTGCATTCTATTGTTTATGAATAGAGAGAAAATTAGTTCTTGAACAGAGAACGGAGGATGATTTACATAAATATTCAGGTATGCATATCGTCTTCAATTGTCCAGCAATCATCTGCAACAAATAATCGTCCCATAAGTCTAACCTTAATATCTCTATCTTCAGTAATTACCCTTGGTATTTATTTAATTAGCATCTTCAGTCTAAATTACAGCGTGTGAACGCTCTGTCAGTGGGGCTAGTCGTTTTCTTTCATTCATCGCGTCGTTTTCTATTACAGGGCTTGAGAGGGGGCACTGCGCTATACAAACTGCGGGGCAGTAATGAAACACGCAGCCCGATAATAGGTACGCGTCCGCAAACCTATAATTAGCGGTCTCGTTTTATGAGCGGTTCAAGCACGACAAACTAAAACAAACTATAAAAAGACTCAGAGGAGATTGCAATAGTGTGTCTGTGAGTACACACAAAGAATATACCTACAGCTGGTAAAACAAAGTAGTGTGTTATTTGAAAATGTCATAGAAGACATCGTACGTCTGCAAAAAATGTTCCGTGTGCAAAAACTGGCAAATTGGGTTGGCGTAAATGATTTTGTGAGATTAGTTAATATTTAACCTATTGTGGTTGTGACAAACTGGGGAAAGTATGGAAGTTATTGAAGAGTTAAATAATAATACACCTGACAAAATTTGGAGATATTTATTTCATTGATATATTGGACCATGTTTAATTTTCTTATTACTGAATAATCCTAAAATGGAACTAAACACTACAAGATATAATAGTTCAAATAAATGGATTTTATATTAAAACCTCAGAGTGAGAATGATAAGACCTGAACATAAGAAATAACATCTTATAAAGATTTGAATTGCTTTAATTTGAATCGAATCCCTGCTATCCAACACAGTAAACCAACACGTAATTTTATGTTAAAAGTCACTTGGGCAAATTTCGAGTAATCAGACGGTTCCACATTTTCGATCATATATAAGAAAGAATATGAAATAATTATTATTTAATTTTTATTGGTATCCATGATGCCTGTAGGTATCTTGGATACAAATTCTTCTGATGTGCCTATACAAACCACTTAAAGTCTTAGACCCTTTATTCACTAATGGTAGATAGATCCTTTACTCTAATTGTCCTTAAATTAAAGTAAAGGAAGAAAAGGCGGATGATTATAAATAACTTTCAACTCATATCCTTAAATAATTCATTTATAACATATAAGTTATATATATATATAAGTTTTTAAAATTCTAATGTTAACATCGTACCAATCTGCAGTTGTTGTACACTCTCCACTACCTTGTTGCGTGTCTTCGTTTGAATCTGCAGAACATTTTGCAATTGTTTTTAAGATTCTAGTATTCATAAAGCAAGTTAAGACACTACCTTTGCATGTTGCCTAAACACAGAGTCTCGTGTTTAGGCAATGATGAGACCTTGTATGACCAATCAGAGAAAACTCTTTAAATCATCTTTTCTGAATATGTAAATCGCAGTCTTGTAACATTCTAATTATACTTTGGTGTATGACAACCAGTTAACTTAAATATCAATTTTTGAATATCAGTGCTGGTATTTAAACAATAGTGAATAAGTAAAGGAAATAAATCATTGATATATATATGATATATTCGATATTTTCTACAATCTGGCAGATCTTTTTCCTTAGTTTATAGTTTTTATACTACAGGTAAACTGCTAATATCTGTATACTTTAGATAAAATCCTGTTGTTATCATCAAAGAGATCAATTCTTACATAATTCATTAAATCCTGCCTGCTCAACATTTCTACCCGTACTCGCCAAATGAGCATAGCAGTTAGCCACGTTCTCCAAACTGGCCTCAAGTTTGAGTTTTCTCTGCTCATCAAACACATGCCTAATTACACGGTGAGATCAACTGAAAGCTTTCGACGAAGATCTTTATCTTCTACTAGGCAATCTTCGCAGACGATAATACTGCTTATAAGCTTGAGTAAAAACATTGCGTAAGCCCAGCATTCTTCCTGAATCTGCTGATCTGAACATCGTGATAAAATATCTCATTTCAGTACACCACTTCGCGCTCACTGTTAACAGTTTGAATCTTGCCTTTTTATATATAATTTTGTATTTAGTATTTATATAATGGTCAGGTTGTGATGGTAAATTGTGTGTTTAGCCATTGCGACAGGGATTGGAGGAATAAAATGATCGACATCTTGATAAATAAAAGTAGGTACTGATCATTATTTACGAAAGCTCATGAGATTGTTCTCTCAGAGTTGATTATATTTCAATGGGAATTTCGTTATGTGAAAGAGATTATTGCTATAAGTGATAAAATATTTAAAGGGACTGGGGGAAATAGTTAATTTATAATTGAACACTTTTGTATATTTTAAAAGTTATTTATTCGACATTATGAGCTTTTAAAATAGGAAACTATGATAGGTTGCATATTGTAAAAATAATTTTGTGGGTATTTATAACAAAAATAGTATTTAAATAGTTAATTAATGATTAATTTCTTTAGAATCGAAAACCAAGTGATGAAAAAAATTATGTAATTTTTGTCGAAATTTCAATTCCATCTGAATAAAGATCTCATAAATCTATAAATTTTATAAAAATTACTCAACATATTGCTATTCTTCAAACCATTCATTCTTAATTTCTAAATTGATCAAACAATAATAAACAAATTTCTCCATCAAAATGAATATTAACGAATTCAAGTTAAATCCAAAAGACCAAAACTACAGAGTGAATTTTCATCATAGAACTCTCTTCCCCCATCCATAACAGAAGATAATGTTTATTAAATCAATAAGACTAATCCTTTGGTCTTTGAGTAAAACTATAATTAATTCCTGTTGGCAGAAACGGAGGCTATCATCAGAGATGTTAATTGGCACTGCCATCGAAAATGCCCACCATAAATAACCTGGAGATAGTAGAGACAAAATGGGCCCATACGTCAAAGGGCATCCTAACTACTTCTTTGTGACCAAAATAAACTATTTATCATCATTCTTGGCTCAGAGAAAAAATGTCTCACTTAATTATTTGAAGATTATCCAGGAGAGAATCGGTAGTGAAATTACATTCTTTGGGGTTTGTAGATCGGGTTATAGAAGGGCCTTAGAAGATTGAGAAGGGTAATCTTCTATGGCCCAATCATAATCTTATTTGACCCATCATAACTAAACAGCAAATGGATAGAAAATAGTGTAGGGTTGTATTTACGTATTCTTTTCGATTTCAATATATATACAATTAGTTCTTTTTTCCTTCCACATTTTCAATGATACATAGAAAAATGTATAATGATTATTGTTTAACTTCACGAATTTAAATACGAATTAAACGATAATATATTATACACTTTTATGTTGTATGATCAAAAATGTAGAACGTTTAATTACTTGAAGCTTAACCTGAATAAATTTAAATTTTTTCAATCCACCGAATCATCCAAAGTTTCCTTGAGTTCGACCACACACATTAGGTCGGTATTTTTATCACCCACTGTTTTCTCTTTTCTTTTGATAATAAAGTAAATTGCAGAGGGTAGAGACTAATTAGAAATAAGGTTAATTATTTAAATATACTCCCCAAAGTATGGAGAAAGTAAAGCCTTATGATTTCAGTCTGAAAAAGATGAATGTGCGTGCTGCATGCCTTTGTTTTGGTAATTTAAAAACACCGTTTGTTCAAATAGGAGGAAGGAAAGATAGTAATCTGAACTGAGAGAGATAGAGATAATTAGAGAGAGGTAAGAGATAGAATTTAGAATAAGAGATAAAATTAGAGAGAGAAATAAGAGATGAAATTTAGAATTAGAGGTAGAGATAGAGAAGTAAGATAATTTTTTTTCTTGTTGTGAATAAACTGAACAAATTGAAGGATTAAAACAACCAGCAATTTTTAAGATGCAATTTACCGCAAATAGTACATATATAAAACTAGAACTGGCCGCTACTTAAAAATGACCTTGACCATCCAATATTCTTTTAGTTAAAATAGACCTTGACCTTTACCTTAGACCCGATTGCTCCCAAAATCTAATCAAATGTTTCAAGAATAATGAGCAATCGTTTCACCAAATTTCAGTCAATTTGGTTGAATACTTTTTGAGTTACTAGTGAGTAAATAAATTAACAAGATTACTAATAAATGAATATATATTGCCGATCAAAACATGATATTGTGCAATTTGCGAAGGTAATTTCAGACTCATTACAACAATTACCAAAATAGTTTATTTGCTCCTAACTATAAATCAACATAATTCCTAGTTGCTTTTTCATTAAAATAAACTAACCTCCTCAACTTGTTATAATCAATTGAGTAAACTAACTGCTTATTATCAATAGAATAAACTAACTGCTTATTATCAATTGGGTAAATGGAGTTCCCCGAAGTCGATGAAATCATTCTCACTAATAAGGAATTTCCGTTTAAATCTAAAGGTTGGAAATGAAGTTTGTTTAGGAGGAAATAATGATACAGATGATGGGAATGATGGGAGTGTTGAAGGGACTGGTGATGATGGTGAAATAGTAAAGTAAAGCACTGAGTATCATAGATACAGTTTCATTAATCCATACGTATTATATATACGGTGTAATAATTCTATTATGTATCATAGATACAATAGAACACTGAAGTATATCATAGATACCATTATAGGGATCGGCTCACATATCAGGAAACTTTTTATTGTAGACCGATTATTCTGATAATCGGTCTAATTTGCACAGTACATGTATCTTTAGAAAATAAACATATTTTGTTCGTGTGATTTTTTAGATTTGTCATTAGTTTTTGATAAAAAAAAACAGTTTTTGGTTTTTAATCACATTTTACATACATAAATATTAAGCCAAAAACTTAAATTCATATATAATATACCAAAAAACTTATGTTCATAAATAATATGCTAAAAACCAAAATAACCCCTCGCCAAAGCCTCCGGACCCTCCTGGGGGTTCTGGTGCTCGAAGCCCCATACACATTTGGGTTCTAGAAAAATTCGGTCTCAGAAAATCCAGTTTTTAGAAAAACTTGGTCTCGTTTTATAATGATTTTATTATAGATCAAACAATAATAGATAAAGTTGAAATTATGAGTTCTAATATGTGTAGTGCATTTATTTAAAGCAGATAACATCATTAACCGTTGTAAAATGATGCGTAACATTAGTAATTTTGACATGTTTTGACATTTATTCAACATGAAATTTGAGAGGAAAATTCGGTTTCGGAACTTTTGATCAGAGGTATAAATAAAGCTTAACAGTTAGATGTATCAATGGGGGTGTGTCCCCCCCCCCCCAAACCTCCCCACCAGGTCATTAAACAATAAACAATCATGAAGTGTGCAGTACAACAAACTAGCGGATACTTCAAACTACATTACGGCCAATGGATCTTTTCTGTTTTCTGGGCGCATTTGAAAATAATGTAAATAATGCGAATATAATTGTATCATGGATACGCGTTGTTATTTACTGACCTCTGCTTTATGAGAACACCTTTCCTTGATGAGGAAGATGGTATCTGAAGTGGATTTGGAAACCTTAAATATCGATATTATAATTTAAATAACGAGTAAATATATAATTCTTATATGATCGAATATGGGAAGTCGTCCGATAACTAAGAACTTAATCCCATTATTCAACAGATCTGCTTCCAAATCGCAATAATTTGATTTGTTCACGGTAATTGTTTTTATTTGAGATTCAAATGCGCCCATGAAACAGATTTTTTTTATCTTTATATTGTTATTATTTTATTTTCATAAGTGCCCAGAAAACAGAAACTTTTATACATACATTATTTAAAATAACAAATATGTATTTATTCTAACTAAATAATTTTATTTTAAAAGTCAGTAACTATATAATACCATTATATGTATTTTATTATTTTATTTCCATTATTTTCAAATGCGCCCAGCAAACAGAAAAGATCCCCTTAAAAAGTATCATAGATACAGCAAATCTATACAGTGTATCGATAATACCATTATCAATTCTCTGTATCACGGATACGAGCTGTAGCCCTACTCTGCACACCAATAGGGATGCACTGCAATCACATACATCACTAATGCTTTTTCTTCACAGGTGAGTTGACACACCTGTGTGTTGTTAATTATGTTACCTCAGGTAAATCTTACTTCTCTAATCAGGTAATTAAGAGGCAGGTAAGTAAACGTACCTTGGGAGTTGTTTTCAATCCAAATATCAATGTACATGTCTCTATTCAAATAGATGTACATTAATAAAGTAAATATTGTACAGGTAAGAAGGTAATTAAAGATTCCACCTGTTATGTGGTGGAATTTCCGGTGGAGTAGCTCTATTAACCATGGTTGTGCAACCTTTTTAACTGTTGTTGGGTGGCATGCCCCAATTACCATGTCATCGAGTTAATGAAATTAAAATAAATATACTCAATAATAGGAGAAGTACAGTTCATAACAGTATATGTGGTATCGTATGTTACAAAAATATGCAGTACAATATGTTGCAGAAGTATGTGGTACAATGTGTTGCAGAAGTATGTGGTACAATGTGTTGCAGAAGTATGTGGTACAGTATGTTGCAGAAGTATGTGGTACAATGTGTTGCAGAAGTATGTGGTACAATGTGTTGCAGAAGTATGTGGTACAGTATGTTGCAGAAGTATGTGGTACAATGTGTTGCAGAAGTATGTGGTACAATGTGTTTTCTAATTACAGAACATATTGAAATTAGACGAAAAATAAACTTCCTTCATAAATTTTGCGAATTTTATAAATAAAAAATTGTAGCTACCTATAAATTGAAGAGAAAATAAATATCATTTCTACAATTTCTGTAAAAATTATCTAATAAATTCCTTCAAAAAATTCATTCTTCTATTGTTGTCATTTTTTTATATTATGTGAATATAGTAAATAAAGTAAAATGACTATAATTTCTAAACTCGCTCATCTACCATTACTTACCTGTAAATGATAATGCAAACAACTGTATATTAATTATTACCTCAAATTATAGGTCTGATATTTTGGCCGTAGTTAGATTGAATTAAAAACACCATAAATTATAGACACTATAAACCATAAAAACAAATAAACCAGTTTTAGCCCATAATTTTATGGGGTAAGAGAAAATAGGTAACGATTGGTGAAAATCGTCACTATATTTTTATAGGAGAAATATTGGTGACGTCTTAACAGTGTATCCATGATACGCAACTATATAAATGCATCTATGATACAGAAATTATTATTATGAAACTGTATCTATGATGCTTGCCTATAAAAGCTATACAAAATAAATAAAGAAATAGGGATGATGTTAGTTAGTAAATAGGGAAGATGTTAGTGAGTAAATAGGGATGATGTTAGTGAGTAAATAGGGAAGATGTTAGTGAGTAAATAGGGAAGATGTTAGTGAGTAAATAGGGATGATGTTAGTGAGTAAATAGGGAAGATGTTAGTGAGTAAATAGGGAAGATGTTAGTGAGTAAATAGGGAGGATGTTAGTGAGTAAATAGGAATGGTATTAGTGAGTAAATAGGGATGATGTTAGTGAGTAAATAGGGAAGATGTTAGTGAGTAAATAGGGAAGATGTTAGTGAGTAAATAGGGAAGATGTTAGTGAGTAAATAGGGATGATGTTAGTGAGTAAATAGGGATGCTATAACATTGAAAAAAAATTATGATGGGGTCTCCTCTCTCTCAATCTTCTATGGCCCCACCATAACTTTTGTATCAGGGTATCGGTATTCATAGTTCCCTATTTTTGAACAATAGGCCTATTTAAGTCTTAACAATGTGCCTATTTAAGTCACATAATTGGTCTAAAGGTAATTGTATTCATAGAACGGTAACTGGGGATGAGACGCAATTAAGGCATTTGCCCCAACAGTTTGGCCATTCTACCTAAAATAACTTCAGTTAATTTTAATGACTGGGGAGCAATTAACATTAAAGGCATGGGGTAAGTTCCGAGTTATTGGACGGTTCCACATCTCCGATCACATAAAAAAATAGAAGATATTTATTATTTAAGTTATATTCGGTACCTTCAGGTAGTATCATGGATACCGATTAACTCGAAACTTATCCTAAGAACTGTTGTACTATTTATTTTTAGTGATAATTTTATGTCCTCAAAAGTTTATATTTTATTCAAAATTTAGTACACTTTTTTTCAATGAATTTTTGTATTTAAAAAATGTTCAAAATTTGTATCATTATCCGCTAGATATTTCTGGAAAGAAATCACGAGGTTTTTATATTTTTAACAACAATGATTAAATGTTAGACAATGAAATAACATACACTGATTAGATTAATAATATACATTGAAAAGATAGGTATATATACTATATAACATATAAAAAAAACAAAAATATGAAATATAACATGCATGCTCAAATCGAATTAAGATAATAAAATTGTAGATACATTTTGCGATTACTGCATTATTATTATTATTTAAAGTAAATATCATTAAAATCAAATTAAATTAAAAATCAAGAAAAAAAGGTATACGATAATTAAGATTATCAGTTAAATAATAATGAAAATAAAAGATTAGATTTTCTCTTACATGATTGAAAATGTAGAACCGTTCGATAAGTTGGATCTTGCCCAATGACACATGCAATCCACAGGAATTCATTTTGTAAGGTGGAAGTTGACTAATCCTGTAATATGCTATCTTCATTTCCGTAAGTTATCGAATGCAACCATCACATGTTTAGGATGATTATATCTATGGTTATGATGATTATATCTATGGTTATGATGATTAAATCCGTGGTTGTAATGATTAAATCCAAGCTAACCAAACAAAGGCTTCAAAATAAGCACCATTGCAGGATATCCTCAATTGCCACCTGATTTACAGCATTCAAATCCTTATGTTCCAGTGATATCGCAATAAATGAACGGTAATACGCCGCCTCGAAATGGAGCGTAATTAGTATACCTAGCACGGAGATTATAGCGTGTCGTAGAGCCGTAATGTCATTTTCAAAGTTCTCCGCAAGATGGCGTGTATGCTTATACTTATAGCGCCCTCTGTTGAGCGGCTTTAGTCTTTGCAGTGACTGTATCTATTATTGTACCTATGTAACCTCTCATTATCATGTCATTGGGAAGTAGAATGTTTTTGCTTTGTTGATACAAGTAATAAAACATCATAAGAGATAACAATTTAGCACTAGATAGCTTTTAGATGTTGTGGTAGGTATTTTAACTATACACATTCTAATAGAAATAGTGATATTAGTTCACATTTTAAAGATCTAAACCAACCAAGTAAATCACATTTTAAATAGTTATATAGTGAGTATACGTTTCTTCCACCATTATAATGAATCTGGACGAATCAGATGAGAGTATTGATGTAACGGCTAACTTTTAAAATGACAATTTAATTTACAGATGGCTATGACTTTTGCATGACACTCTAACAAGGCGATACGAAACACAAACAACCAATTTCATCTTACTATGGTAGATTATGACGTTATTTTCAACAGTGTTAAATCTCAAAAATTCTCTAGACTTTGTTATGGATTGTCTTTTTCAGTTTTAACAAGTTTATCATTTTTTAACGCTACTTGCAGTTTTAGAGGATAGAGCTATAGGGTTATTCTCTTCAACTAGATCTTAGATTTTGAAGACTAGGTCTTAGATTTTGTGTTAGGTAGGCTAGTAGGTTTCATTTACTATTACCTCTTCATTTTTCTCTTCTATCTGTGATTACAGCCACCGGTGCTTGTGTCCCTTTTCGTCACATTCCTTAGTAAAAGACTGCATTTACGGAGTAGCTTTTTTACATCCATGAGCTTGTCGTTGAATGTGGTAGGTGACATTGCTCATGTAGCCACTTTCCTTTCCAACTGCTTCTTCCAGTCCCTTGTACTTAATTTCCTTTTTACGTCACATATGGCCTTTAGTTCCGAAGCATACGTTAACTAGATTAATTAAATCTCTAAACTTTGTTAGTTTGTGACGTCATTTTGAACAAAAGAGCATCTGTATCCACCGTGTGTACGTTTAAACTCGTTCTCAATTCTCCTAGGATTGCCTGTGGTAATGTATACTTAGCCAATTATTTATTTTTCTTACTAACCAGAGTTCGAGACCACCATATTGATGACAAAGTAATTACAACCCTTCCAGACTGGCTTTAAATTAGCCATGATATGGTAGGTAGAAAAACAATAAGGCCATGGGTAATGGCCTGACAGATGGGTCTCATTTACAGGAAATGTTGTCAGTACCTAAAAATATGTTCATTTCGTTAAGGAAGGGTAAAGTAAATAAATAAGTTACATCTGTTTGAATTAGAAATATAAAAAATATATAAAAAACAATCGGATTGATATAATTTCATATATAAATAATGTAGTTATAAAATCAATTTGATACGATTCTTACATTTATTATAAAAATATCACGATTAATAGGGTAAGTTCCGAGTTATCGGACAGTTCTACGTTTTGGATCATGAAAGAAAAATATATAATAATTTTTATTTAACTCGTTATTTTATTTGGTATCCATGATACCTGCAGGTACCATGGATACCAATTAAAATAACGAGTAACTATTATATGCTTTTTTCTTACATGATCCAAAACGTGGCACCGTCCGATAACTCGGAACTTAGTCTACAAAATTAAATTTCAGTTTTCATGTCAGCAAGAAATGACATGAAAACATTGGATGTTATCTTCTTCACATTTAAAATAACCGTAGGTAACTTTTAATGGCAGACATAACAATTAAATAACGAACCGTCTAGACGTCAACATTTTCAAACCTCGTTCGCTGCGACGATAAAAATCGCGATAGCTGTTTCCGATAAACGATTCGAATCCCTTCGCAATTATAATCATAGAAGAAACCATCGCTATTTTTATATCTGAAAATCAATCAGCCGCTTTTTACGGACGGATATTCACTTAATTTGACTAATTTCGTAGCCGGATAGCGCTGCTAGAATAATTAAAACATCAAAGATGGGCGTAAAAGAGTTTATTAAAATGTCAGTCGTGGAGCTTGTTAGTCGGAATATTCAATTGTTTTGCTAAATTATTTGGATAATAGTTGTTGTTTTCGTCGGAGCGAGCGGTACTCAGCGCTGATCTGTTGACAGGATAAGTGCACTGACAGATTGCCGCTGATTGGTTGCAGGAGGCTCCGCCCCCTTCCGTCGGCGTAAGTACTGCGGTTGCGAAGTTCCCCGCTAGATGTCGCTAGCTCTTTAACTGCGCTGCAACAGCTGACAATTAGTAATCATTTGTTCAACCTCCTATTACACGCTTAAAATCTATGATACGTATTTGTCTCGGTGTAATTACCGCTACACACGGTAGGGTTTATTAATTCCACCTCTAACTGGTTCTGGTATAGATACCTACCTATACCTACCTATAATTCTAATTAAATGTGTTATTTACAAAAGACTATGTCGGCACCGTATCGCTTCTCGCGTAAAACAAACACAATCGAGCAATCTTACGCCACTCAAGCCTCCAATTTTTAACGAGATTTACAAATTTGAATATTCATTATTATCTCAGGAGATGATTTTTAAGCGAAGCAGATACGCTCTACAGCCAATTATGTATTGGCATGAACTCCAACACACGGAATGAATAACTCATTTGTTTTGTGTGCTGGAAATACACACGAAGGGGTTAAGGTCCATATATGCTTAACCCCCCGCTGGCTGCTTTCGACAGCAACGTACGAGATGAACCATTGATGATTAGCATAGCACAGACAACGCACTGACAACCTACATATCGGACACAACCAGCGCTTATTTATGTTTCTTCAAGTGCGCTCTTGTGATTTCTTGTTGTGTATTATTATTTTAGCATGTAAATAAGAGTACGCAATAGTATGTATCCACTCTACACACCAATTTGGTATACTAGATACTTGATGTCATAACAATCTGTATCTAAACTCAACTAATTGGTATCCGAGATACCGGACATTATGATAGTCTGTACCCACTCTACACACCTTTGGTACCCGAGGAACTGGACATTATGATAAACTGTATCCACTGTAACACCCCTAGTATCCTAGATACAGAATAAGATCTTTCCAATCTGATATATTTACTTACATGTATCTAGTCTACCTTTCTTCTTATATATTCTAATTAAATTAGATTACCTGGTTGTATTGTATGGCTGGTCGCATAATAAATGTAAAAATCTTCGAGATATCCACAAAAATGCAAACCTCTAAGTCTACCTGGTCGTAGCAAGCGGCTCTTGGTCGTCTTAGCTCACCACCGTATCTTCGTCTTACGTTAATCATCATATACCTGCATGGTCTCACTAATGACAAATTATACTGAGAATACAGCTGTTAATCTAAACAAAGATGCTTTTGTCTGCAATAGCAGACTGATTAATTATCGACATTATACAGGTTATTTATCCATGTCAACCGATGATTTGTTATCTGCGATAATGTTAGCTTCGATAGACGCTATTTATCGAATATAGGTACTATAAAATATCCATCTTGCTATATTATAGTGAAGTTATATTTAAAATATTTATATATGTAGGGTAAGTTCTGAGTTATCGTACGGTTACACATTTTTGATCATCCTATCTATTCGAAATGTTATAATATGTATTAATTAAAGATGAAGCTTAAGCATATAGAAAATGTTATAGTAAGTCTGACTTGAAATTGACCAGCATCTTATGGACAATTTTGAAGTACAGTTTAATCAGTGTGACATGCAGTTTTAATCATTTTTGACTACTATTTTAATCATTTTTGACTACTATTTTAATCATTTTGGACTACTGTTTTAATCCTTTTTGACTATAAAGATCGTCGAAGCTATTCTTCCCTTTCTGTTATTTTATTAAATATTACCAATTAAACAAAAAAATGTGATGGATACCATAGTTACAACTATTGCTTAGTTATATGTAATTTAGAAGTCTCATCGCATATTCCTCTTTTGATTTCTGGCAAAATAAAAGAGATTTGAAGATCTATGACCGTTCTCACTTTTATTGCATTTGAACAAAAATCAAAATATGAAAAATCGTCTAACTAATGTTATAAGTTTACGTTGAATAAAAAGTAAATTATGCTATTAAATAAGTCGATGCAACTATTTCTATTTAATTTCCTCTTTTTTATATTTATTTATTTTAAATAATTACCTATGATATCACATTTTTAATATTTAATAAAATAACAGAAGTGGGAAGTAGTAGGCAGTATATCTCAGTCGAAGCTTAAGATCACCTTTACCTGTAATTTTAATGCTTTTTGACTACAAATTTAATCATTTTAAATCATACACGTCGTTTTAAAAAAATGTCTCTTTATTCTTACTTACAAAAAATAATACACGAAAGATATTTAAATTTCTATTTAATTCTTTTTCAAAGTTTACATAACTAATGCATGCAGTTGACTAATTTCTACTTTTCCACTATTCACATGTTTGTTTTTCTAGCGTTAGTCCTACCCTAAGATGTTAGTCAGAGGAAGTGGGTAAAAGGTTCGGTGGACCCCCACAGGGTGTGTTTGGTACCCCGGGGTTTGGCCCACACCCACCGTGATATAGTAAACCTGAACATGATGAATGTAGGCTAAGTTACGAATTATCGGTCAGTTTCACATCTTCGGTCATATAAGAAAAAGCTAAATAATAATTATTATTTAGTGTTTATTTTAATTGGTATCCATGATACTTGCATGTATCATGGATACCGATAATTAGAATAACGTGATTTAATAATTGTTATTATATAGTTTTTTTTATATGACCGAAGATGTGCACTGACCGATAATTCGTAACTTAGCCTATTTCTAAACTTTCTATAGGAAGAATTCACTCCAAAACCTTTTCAATGTAAAATACTACAGAAAATACAAAAAATATATAAGTTCTTGGATACCTTATCACTGCTATAATGGTCTATAAAATTGTTAATAGAAATGTAATGGAAACTATCACTTCAATCTAGATATACTATCCAAATAATAATATATATTTTATTTCATTGATTGTTGCTAATTCTGAAATATAATAAAAACAAAACGTGAATTGAGGAAATCATAAAACTGCTATACCGTCATTAATCATAATAAACATTTTATTTGGAACCAGGGTAAGTTCTGAGTTATCGGACGGTTCCGCATTTTCATTTATATTGGAAAAAGTATGTAACTATTATTATTTAACTATTATTATTTAACTATATTTATTTAAAAAATAAATAGTAATTAATAAACAAACGTACCAATGGTGAGGCCTAAGGTTAATTAGTTGGCATCGAACAAAACAACATGGGGTTGTTTTTACTTTGTTTTCACTTCTTACCACCAAATAATAAACTTTCAATGAATATTAAATCTATAGTTTAATAGATTAGAATAATGGAGTAATTATTATCTCATAATGAAGTACAGCTTTCGTGTTCATTTTATATAATTTGAACAGTTTTATAATACTATAAAAAAATATTAATCTATTAAATTGAATATCGATTAATTAAATAGAGCAACACTTAAAATTTCAATTTGTAACAATATTATAAAAGATGAATGGGATCAAGAATAGTTTAAGGACCCCAGTGTTAACCCAAGTGTAGTTTAAGGACCCCAGTGTTAACCCAAGTGTAGTTTAAGGACCATAGTGTTACCACAAGTGTAGTTTAAGGACTCCAGTGAATTTTTTAATGTATCTTTGCTACGGCATTCTGCATGTCTTGACTGCAATCAAATCAAAATAAAACTTCTACTACTGTGTACAGAGCAACAAAAAAATGGACAAATCAACATTCCAAACAAATTCTACCTCTACTTGGTGAAGATCCACTACCTGCCATTGAATGGATGAAACAAAGACAACTATCTAGTTAAAATGATAGCAATATTGGGAAATAATAATAAAATGTTACCCAATATAAGGAAATCGTAGCTAACATATGAATATATAATAATCATTATAATGAAATGAAATAATTATAAGAAAATAAGGATCAAGTATACTTCAAGGGGGAGGGCTTAATAACTAATAAAATAATTATGAAAAACCAAAATGGAAACTACTAAATACTAATATTCTAATTTAAAACAGTGTAATATCAAATAGTATAATTCAAAAACCACTAATTGCGTGAAACATAATTAAGAAACGCAAAATTAGAGAAACTCATAAAACGAGAAAAAAAATGGTATTATAATTCAAGGTATATGAATATGCAATAAATTAATTATTAAAACTTTATTTTCATAAATACAATCTATGAGTAATTTATCATAAAAACATTCAAAAAGCGATACAAAAATAAAAGATACAACAATTGAAGAACGTATGAAATGAGGTAGAATAATTGAGAAACTCATAACTACCAATAATGTGATAAGAAAACAACTAACAACTAATCATTTTAATAAATTAAGAATTACATTATTTGTCAACAAATTATTGTCACCCCTTTAAGGACCCCTAATTTCCAAACTACACTTGATCCGAAAAATGAAGGAAAACAATAAAAATGTCTATTATTTAATATCTCAAAATTACTCTATATAATTCAATATATTTTCTGCGTAATTTTTCTATAATAATGATTGTATCTTTAATTAGTATCTCTGATACAGCTCTACAATAACTATTTAATTAGTTGTATCTGTGATACAGCTCTACAATAACTATTTAATTAGTTGTATCTGTGATACAGCTCTACAATAACTATTTAATTAGTTGTATCTCTGATACAGCTCTACAATAACTATTTAATTAGTTGTATCTCTGATACAGCTCTACAATAACTATTTAATTAGTTGTATCTCTGATACAGCTCTACAATAACTATTTAATTAGTTGTATCTCTGATACAGCTCTACAATAACTATTTAATTAGTTGTATCTCTGATACAGCTCTACAATAACTATTTAATCAGTTGTATCTCTGATACAGCTCTACATTAACTATTTAATTAGTTGTATCTCTGATACAGCTCTACAATAACTATTTAATTAGTTGTATCTCTGATACAGCTCTACAATAACTATTTAATTAGTTGTATCTCTGATACAGCTCTACAATAACTATTTAATTAGTTGTTTCTCTGATACAGCTCTACAATAACTATTTAATTAGTTGTATCTCTGATACAGCTCTACAATAACTATTCAATTAGTTGTATCTCTGATACAGCTCTACAATTACTATTTAATTAGTTGTATCTCTGATACAGCTCTACAATAACTATTCAATTAGTTGTATCTCCGATACAGCTCTACAATAACTATTTAATTAGTTGTATCTCTGATACAGCTCTACAATAACTATTTAATTAGTTGTATCTGTGATACAGCTCTACAATAACTATTTAATTAGTTGTATCTCTGATACAGCTCTACAATAACTATTCAATTAGTTGTATCTCTGATACAGCTCTACAATTACTATTTAATTAGTTGTATCTCTGATACAGCTCTACAATAACTATTCAATTAGTTGTATCTCCGATACAGCTCTACAATAACTATTTAATTAGTTGTATCTCTGATACAGCTCTACAATAACTATTTAATTAGTTGTATCTCTGATACAGCTCTACAATAACTATTTAATTAGTTGTATCTCTGATACAGCTCTACAATAACTATTCAATTAGTTTTATCTCTGATACAGCTCTACAATAACTATTTAATTAGTTGTATCTGTGATACAGCTCTACAATAACTATTTAATTAGTTGTATCTCTGATACAGCTCTACAATAACTATTCAATTAGTTGTATCTCTGATACAGCTCTACAATAACTATTTAATTAGTTGTATCTGTGATACAGCTCTACAATAACTATTTAATTAGTTGTATCTCTGATACAGCTCTACAATAACTATTCAATTAGTTGTATCTCTGATACAGCTCTACAATAACTATTCAATTAGTTGTATCTCTGATACAGCTCTACAATAACTATTTAATTAGTTGTATTTCTGATACAGCTCTACATTAACAATTTAATTAGTTGTATCTCTGATACAACTCTACAATAACTATTCAATTAGTTGTATCACTGATACAGCTCTACAATTATTATTTAATTAGTTGTATCTCTGATACAGCTCTACAATAGCTATTTAATTAGTTGTATCCCTGATACAGCTAAAGTAATTAATTAATTATTAAAGTAATTAACATGCAATGTTGTAACTATCAATATTTACCATTAATTACCTATAATATTAATTAACATCATTATTTTCATCTGTTCATTCATATTCTCTCCGTTCACATTCACTTGCCTTCTGTATTTTATTCCTAGAAAAGTTTATTAATTTCTTGGTAAGGGAATGACTCAGCATTTATTGACATGGCTCTAATGTCACTTTGGTACATCAGAAATGTGTCTCATCATGCTATATGTCTCGTAAGTAAGGCAGATTATAGCATATGTATGTGTATGTAGGTAATATTAATATATCTTTTTGTAAGTTTTTGGTAAAAATGTTCAAGGATTTTAGCTATTTTTCTACAAATTTTATTGCATTTATTTAATTCGAATTGAAATTTTAAAACAATTCTTAATTTTCATATTATTTAATAATTTACTAAGCATTAGGGTAAGTTCCGATTATCGGACGGTTTCACATTTTCGATCATATGAGAAATAAACATATAATAATTTTTTCATTTAGATACAAATTTAAAAAATATTTGGATAAGAATTTTGATTAGCTATATAGCAATTAAAAATAAAGTTATATTATATGATAGATTCATTATATGCTTTTTCTTACCTGATCGAAAATGTGTAAATGTCCGATAACTCGAAACTTACCCTAAATAGATTCTGTGATTGTTACTTTTTTAATTTTCTTAACCCTATTCTCACAGTAACACTCCTCTATAGTGAACTCCTGTATAGTGAACTCCTGTATAGTGAACTCCTGTATAGTGAACTCCTCTATAATGAACTCCTGTATAGTGAACTCCTCTATAATGAACTCCTGTATAGTGAATCATCCTAATTAGTGTATAGTAAATATATTTAGATTACTATGCCTCAAATAGGCATTAGTTTTCCATGCATCTCTAATATCCTCTATAGTGAACTAGTTGAAGTTTATCCTCTATAGTGAACTAGTTGAAGTTTATCCTCTATAGTGAACTAGTTGAAGTTTATCCTCTATAGTGAACTAGTTGAAGTTTATCCTCTATAGTGAACTAGTTGAAGTTCATCCTCTATAGTGAACTAGTTGAAGTTTATCCTCTATAGTGAACTAGTTGAAGTTTATCCTCTATAGTGAACCAGTTGATGTTTATCCTCTATAGTGAACTAGTTGATGTTCACTATAGAGGAGTTCTTATACTGTACTATTAATTGATTTTTTTTCACTTTTTTATTTTTCAAATCTATAAAAAAAATGATTTAAATGGTGACAGGCAAGAAGAAATAATTCCTGGGATATTTCCTTAATATTCGCAGGAATAAATTTTTCATGTCTGGGAAATCATTTTCATTCAATTCATTTCTTCAGTTTAATATAAATTCTTTAGAAGTTTAATATAAATTCTAATTTGTTTCAGTGAATCTTTTCTAACTTTTGATATAAAAAAAAAGAAAAAAAAAGTTAGAGTATAATTTTTTTCATTTATTTTGAAAATTCGAAATGAAAACAACGATCCACATATTAGGGTAAGTTACGTTTTATCGGACACTTCCACATTTTCGATCATGTCATAAATTTTTTAAATGTTGATATTTCAATTTTTAGTATTATGTCACTTTTTGGTATATGATCGAAAACGAGGTACTGTCCGATAACTCGGAACTTACCCAACTATAGTATAGAAGAAAATCAGAATTATTAATGATGGTATATTAATTTTTAATTATTTATTACAATAAGAAATAATTCTAGTACCTTGAATTATGGTGGGGCCATAGAAGATTGAGAAGAGTCAACTTACTTTTCTATTGCCCCACAAAATCTTTTTATCTGGGTAGATTGAAATAATCCCCACTTAATCTTCTATGGCCCTCCATAACTTTCTTGCTGGGTATCTTCAAATTTAAAGAAAAGTAACATAATGTCAAAATAAAAGAATATTACAAATTTCCTTTAATCAATCATTATCAGGACAAGTCTCTATAAGGCATTGTTTCAGGAGGCATTACTCTCTCAAGTCCTCACCATTTGATCTTCTGAAGAGCTATCAAGAGGTTCACTGCCTATTGACTGCCCATTGACTGCCTTTGAACTGCTCTACTTGACACAAAATCTAGTGTACAGACCAATGATTTACAATGAAAATTATGAAGCTAAGAGAGTTAAGTCTAGTAAGTTAAGTCTAGTTCAGTTACGTCTAGTTAAGTTAAGTCTCTTTGAGGTTTATTTTAATAACCATTGGGTTGTGTCGTTGGTAAATAACTCTACTTAGAGTATCAAAATGATCAGCAAATTAACTCCTAAAGCTGTGTAGAAAAGTGCACCAACATATTTACTTCACTTGTAAAAGTAAAATAATAAAGAATATTTTTAGAGATTATCCTTGATACTGTATAGTATATTCTAGTGATTTTGAAACAGGAAAAATATTTGAGTATTCTAGATACAACATGTACACACATATTTTAGTATTCTATGTTTATACAACAAACAAACTACAGTATTCTAGAATAACTAGATACAACTATTATATTCAACACACATATTCTGGTATTCAAGATACAACAGTTATATTTCACTATATTCAGTATTCTACATACAATGAATAAATAATATTCTCTATTCTAGATACAACTATGCTTCAATTTTCTTGATACCTCAATTATTGAATTCGTTTTATTCTTGACACAGTCAATATATTTCTGTATTCTAGATACAATAAATCTATCTCAGTATCTAGATACAGTATATACATTTCAATATCCCAGGTTAAATAAATACATTTATAAGTATCAAGATACAATAAATATGTTTTAGTATCTATATACAATAAATAAATTATAGTACCTATTTTCTAGATACATTGAATATATTTCAGTATCTAGATACAGATAATATTTTCCAGTATCCATATACAGTGAATATATTCCAGTATCTAGATACAGTGAAAATATTCCAGTATCCAGATACAGTGAATATATTCCAGTATCTAGATACAGTGAATATATTCCAGTATCTAGATACAGTGAATATATTCCAGTATCCAGATACAGTGAATATATTCCAGTATCTAGATACAGTGAATATATTCCAGTATCTAGATACAGTGACCGTATTAGATAGGACTTTCTATCCTCATTTTACCACAGGTTAGGTTTTAGCATTTCAAAAAGTGTCTCAGGTTGGTTCTTTTTTGAGAGTTGAAGAGCAGAGGTGGCTTTCAAAGGCTCTTGAGAGCTCTTGAGGTGTGAAATTTGAGAGCAGCTTTCGTTATTTTTCACGGCTATCCCACCTCTTGCTCTTAAGAGCGGTTAGAAGTGTGAAGCAAGAGTTAAAGAGTTAGGATGAACATTTGGAACACGAGTAATAGCTTCAGGTACTTGAAAAGAGTCAACACGGTGAACTCTCATGGTGAACTCTTATGGTGAACTTACACCGTCAAACCAAAGCTGTATACACACGGTGAACTAGTGGAGAAGATGGTGAGTGAAGGTGAACTAGTGGAGATGATGGTGAGTGATGGTGAACTAGTGGATAAGATGGTGAGTGATGGTGAACTAGTGGAGAAGATGGTGAGTGATGGTGAACTAGTGGAGATGATGGTGAGTGATGGTGAACTAGTGGAGAAGATGGTGATTGATGGTGAACTAGTGGAGAAGATGGTGATTGATGGTGAACTAGTGGAGAAGATGGTGAACTAGTGGAGAAGATGGTGAGTGAAGGTGAACTAGTGGAGAAGATGGTGATTGATGGTGAACTAGTGGAGAAGATGGTGAACTAGTGGAGAAGATGGTGAACTAGTGGAGAAGATGGTGGGTGAAGGTGAACTAGTGGAGAAGATGGTGAACTAGTGGAGAAGATGGTGAACTAGTGGAGAAGATGGTGAACTAGTGGAGAAGATGGTGAGTGAAGGTGAACTAGTGGAGAAGATGGTGAACTAGTGGAGAAGATGGTGAGTGAAGGTGAACTAGTGGAGAAGATGGTGAGTGAAGGTGAACTAGTGGAGAAGATGGTGAACTAGTGGAGAAGATGGTGAGTGAAGGTGAACTAGTGGAGAAGATGGTGAGTGAAGGTGAACTAGTGGAGAAGATGGTGAGTGAAGGTGAACTAGTGGAGGAGATGGTGAGTGAAGGTGAACTAGTGGAGAAGATGGTGAGTGAAGGTGAACTAGTGGAGAAGATGGTGAGTGATGGTGAACTAGTGGAGAAGATGGTGAGTGAAGATACTAATAGTTTTGAACACTCTGCGTGTAATATCATGCCAAAATAAATTATTTAATATTAAAGGGTAAGTTACGAATTATCAGTCGTTTTCACATCTTCGATCAATTAAGAACGATAAAATTTACCAATTAAAATAAAAACTATTATGTAGTTTTTCTTATAAGACCGAAGATGGGAAACTGACCGATAATTCGTATCTTACCCTCTATTTATTGGATAATATTAAATGAAATGTGGTAAATAACATATAGTAATAAATATCATAATTTGATAATAAATATCATAATTTGATAATAAATAATTAATTTAATATTACTTATATCTCCCATGTGGTCTAGTGGCTAGGATACCTGGCTTTCACCCAGGAGGCCCGGGTTCGATTCCCGGCATGGGAAGAACTGTTTTAAAATTCACTATTATGTTATAAATGTGATCATAGTTAATATAAAGGAAAAGTAAATTGGTTTTATATTCTTTAATGAGTGACTATAGAAGTTCCCAAATCTTTTTCAATGACGTTAACCAATCACACAGAAAGTTTTTACGTCATTTGTCGTAAAAACAAAGTCAAAATGAAGGTCAAAAGTTGAGGATATTATGCCGCACTAAAGGTACGTTTTGCATACAGCGATTGTTAATTGCGATTATCGCTGAGCAACGAGCGATTACCGCCGAGCTATAATTCAATGTATTCCTATTGCTGGACGATCATCGCTGGGGGATCATCGCCAACAATCGCTGCAAGTAAAACGTACCCATGTTTCAGAGGCTGGAAAATTGTAAGCCAATTTTTTGAGCCAAAATTTCACAAAAAATCTGAGCCAAGCCAATTTGGCTCATATTTTGAAGATTTCAAGCCAAAATTAACATTGGAACATAGAATTAATTCAAAATTTAAAGCCAATTAGACATATCTGAGATTTGACCATTTCAAATCTAAGACAATTAATTGGCTTTAACTGACATACTCTTATACATGGAAACGTACCTTTAAATAGCAAAGGTATCTATTTTATATTCGTGAATATTCGGTCCTCTAAATCCGACAATATTTTGATTACCTACATAACATATTTATGATAGAAAAATAAAAATAGCAGGGACGAATATAATATAACTAGGATTAATATTTTAAGATTCTTCGCCTGATATCCTATCTATAGAATGTGGTAGGACAGACTTTAAAAGGAGTGGGAAATTGTCTATCAAATTGTGGCTATTATTTTAAAATATATCATTTTAATTGCAAAATTAAACTAAAACCTCCTAATTGTATTTTATTAGTTTATTTTGCATTCACAAATTAAAAAAATCTTTGGTCTCTGATTACCAGGTGTACACACAGAGAATGGTTTTGTTAAATTTACAAAACGTATTTTGTCGATAATATTTGGTTATGGTAATGAGAAAATTTTGTTATATTAACCATCAATTGAGTTAAATCAGCAATAAAATATTGTTCAAAGGTTGCTTCACTACAACAAAATATTTCTTTAAGTTAACAGGACAATTTTTGTTATGGAATATTGTTAAGGTTACTAAAAAATTTTTGTTCATATTAACTTAAATATTGCTATGATAGCAATAAAATATTGTTAAATATTTTTTTTATTTATAACAAAATTTTTTTGTAGTAGTAACTGAAAAATTTAGTTAAAATATAACATTACTGTTAAACAAAATACCTTTGTCTTTATAAATGAAAATTTTGCTACAATAATATTATATTTTAGTTGATATATTTTTTAGTATTAACAAAATTATATTGTCAGTAATAATAATTTTCTGCCATTTCTTTTTTGTTATTGAACTTTTTTAAGTTACCTCAGTATGTATTCATTGTTCGCACAGAATCAATATATATAAATTTATACGTGTTTCTTGAGTGCTATTTTGTATCAATATTTTTACGTCTGTCCCACGCGTGATGTCCCTCGTCTGTTTTACGCGGGAAAAAGTAATACATTGAGTCTTGGTGCAAATCTTAATGGTAAAAATATTGATACATATTGCAGCAAGTTAATTATGAAGCCTTATTTACGTATCATAACTACGTAAATAATGTTAAACACTAGTAGGTATCTATGTAGGTATTGTATGATAAAACATAGTGAGAAACTAGGTAGGTATGTGGGAATTGATAAATATTAATAGATAGCTATTATAAAAATAATCAATTGAAATGTTCCATTGCTTGTTATTATAAAAAATGAAAAGATACGAGATCATTAGAATATTAAATAATATTCATTTATAATAACTATAAAAGGCATGCGTGTTTTCATATTGTTTATACTTCATTCCAATCCTACTTCTACCATGTTCAGGATGGCTGAGAGGTTAGCAGCGCAGACTAGAGTTTGGAGATCGTCGGTTCGATTCCAGGATACACCACTTCATTTCTATGTTCATTTCTTCCCATTTAATTTGTGTATAACAACTTATAACATTAAACTAATTGATATTCAACCAAATTTACATATACACTATATGCAATAAAATAAGAAATAGTAATTAAAACAGCGTAATAAAATAACAAAATGATTTTGTTACTACAAAAAATTATTTGTGTTGCTTTAAATATACTTTTTGTTGACATAACAAAATACATTTTTTGAAGTAACAGTATTGTAATGTTACTATAAATAATAAGCTCTAGTTACTGTTACCTTAAAAATTCTAGTGTAACTATAACAAAAAAACCTTAACAAAAAAATATATTTACTGTAACAAAATTATTTTGATGGCTCATAGCTGACTAATTTATTTTGTTAATACAACCAAAAACCTACTTTTTTTTGTTGTATCAACAAAACCGTTCTCTGTGTGTAGAAAATATTAAAGTAACTAGATTATGTGCACTCGGTAGAGCGCATACCTTCGCCTTCGCTTTGACCCGTTCTCTCCCAAAATATAAGAAACTGCTAACTGAAAGATAACCAATCGTCCCACCAAATTTCAGACAATTTGTTTGAATACTTTTTGAGTTAAATTGTGTTTTAAATGGCCTTGACCTTGATTTTTGACCTTTGACCCGATTGCTCCCAAAATTTAGCAAAATGGTTCCTGTATATTTTCCAATCGTCCCACCAAGTTTCATGCAATATGGTTCAACATTTTTTGAGTTATAAATGACCATGACCTTGACCTTTGACCGAGTCGCTCACAAAATTGTACCAGCTGGTCATTGGACATGGACCAATTGCTTCACCAAATTTCCGACAATTTGGTTGAACACTTTTTCAGTTAAGCAAATAACAAGATGATAAATAAATAAATAAATAAATAAATAAATGACGATGAAAATATGACCTACCCGCATTCTGCGAAGGTAATTAGAATTATTGAAAATCATTCGTCAGGGAAATTATTTGATTATAAGTAAATTAGCTTTTAATAATAATCAATTCATTAAAATACAATGACAGATTTGAATCAATTATTAAACATAGAAATTCGGGTCAGGAATAAAAAAATAATTATATTCTTATAATATTCCATTTTCTTTTTAGTGATAATTTTTATTATTCAAGAATGACTTTCATTCATTATATACTTATCCTACTAATTGGAAAAAATAATGATTTGACAATTTTGGATGATGATATAGTTATTCGTGTATCCTTGTTTTCAAGAATATATTGTATGTATATATATACATTTCAGGTAAGCATTATTATTTGTTTTATGAAAGATTTATTTTCAAATTGTTTTCTATGAATCTACATTTTTTATGACTTTTTTTTCACATAATATATAAACAGAGTGCATAAACGTAGTATTTGAGATTTTAAACATTTAGAACTGCCTTAAATATTAGTTCGATTTGAATTAACTTGCTTTTATATAAATGTAAAGACTTTAGAATTTTATTTATTATAAATGCATATATATATATGTAAGACACGACTTCATGATCATGTGGACGTATGTATGGGATGGAGAAATTTTCGTCCCAATTACAAAAGTTAATGGTGATAATTATCTCTCTATTTACTCCAGTCTGACTTTTGACCTGCTATTTCAATTTTACCGGATTAGGAAGTTTGTTTCAACAAATTCAGAAATTCGACTTCATGCAAGATGGATTCCCACCTCATTAGTCTATAACTGTCAAACTGTGGCTGAATGAAAAGTTTCCAAACAGGTTGATTGGCAGATGTACAGATGGTGACACGAACATTGAGTGGCTACTAAGATCACCTGGTCTTACAAATAGTGATTTATTACCTTCGCAGAATGCGGGAAGGTCATATTTCAATCGAAATTTATTTATTTATCATCTTGTTATACGCTTAATTGTAAAAGTCTTCAACCAAATTGCCTGAAATTTAGTGAAACGATTGGTCCATGTCCAGTGACCTGCTGGTAGAATTTTGGGAGCGATCCAGTCAAAGTTCAAGGTCATGGTCATTTATAATTAAAAAGTAGTGAACCATATTGCATGAAACTTGGTGGGACGATTGGTCAATATACAGGAACCATTTTGTTAGATTTTGGGAGCAATCGGGTCAAAGGTCAAAGATCAACGTCAAGGCCATTTGTAATTCAATAACTCCAAAAGCATTCAACCAAATGGTCTGAAATTTGATGGGACGATTGGTCAATGTCCAGGAACGATCTGGTAAAATTTTGGAAGCGATCCGGTGAAAGGTCAAGATCAAGGTCATTTATAACTATATTGTATCATATTGCATGAAACTTGGTGGGACGATTGGTTATTATCCAGTTAGCAGTTTCTTAAATTTTGGGAGAGAATGGACAAAGTGGAAGCGAAGGTATGCGCTCTACAGAGTGCACATAATCTAGTTTCTATTGATAATCATCGGAAGTAAGGTTTAACTCATTCAACCCAAAGATATCAATGAATTGAAGAACAGAATCCGTCAAGCAACTGCAAAAGGGATCACATGTAGAATCCGCTCCCCAATTTCACTCCTGTACAATCCGCACCCCAATAATTTCACTACTGAAAGTCTGCACCCCAATGGTTTCACTCCTGTACAATTTGCACCTCAATGATTTCACTCCTGTACAATCCGCACCTCAATGATTTCACTCCTGTACAATCCACACCCCAATGACTTCAGTCCTTTGTAGTGTACAATCTGAATCCCAATGATTTCATTTTTGGAGAATCCAAACCTCTAACTAGAGAGTGCGGATTATTCATCAACCTAGGAAATGTTGTATAACTATGAATTCATTCCCAGCCCTCTAAATTTAGTATTCTAAAACAATCATAGCCAAACTGAAGTAAAACATAGCTATATTAAGTAAAATATAACACCAAACTAAAACAGCTCTTCCCATGCCGGGAATCGAACCCGGGCCTCCTGGGTGAAAGCCAGGTATCCTAGCCACTAGACCACATGGGAGTTAACCTGAATGCTATCTTCTGTATACTAATTTTAAATATTAGTTTAAATAGCGGGTATTACCTTGACAATTACAAAATGAAATATTGTAAATTATTGATAATTTACTTATTTAATATATTAATAAATGCCTACTCCCATGTGGTCTAGTGGCTAGGATACCTGGCTTTCACCCAGGAGGCCCGGGTTCGATTCCCGGCATGGGAAGAGCTGTTTTAGTCTTGATATTTATCATGTTTGTCTGTTAAAAACAAAAAATATATATACCATTAGTTTCAAAATTTAATATAACTCAAAATAACCGGTCCGACGATTAAGGGCAAGCAAAATCAATTCCAACGACGATAACAGTCTCCCACTATCAACTGCGATTAGGTACGATTCAGAAAGACGAATTTCGATGATAATGGTCTAGCAACAGTTCTAACGACAAAATGGATAATTAAAAACAACTTCAATGACGATTGTGGTTCAATAAGAACAATTCCAACGAGTATGGTCCTGCAAGAACAACTCCAACGACGATTATGGTCCTGCAAGAACAACTCCAACGACGATTATGGTCCAACAAGAATAACTTCAACGACAATTGTGGTTCAACAAGAACAACTCCAACGACCATTGTGGTTCACCAAGACAAATCCTACGACGCTTGTTGTTCAATCAGAACATCCTAATACGATTGTGACTCGACAAGATCAATTCCAACGATGATTGTGATTCAACATGATCTCCAACGACGATTGTAGTTCAACAAGAACAAGCCCAACGACAATTGTGTTTCACTAATCACAAATACAGTACTCATACGACGCTTGTCTTGTGGTTCAACAAGAACAATTCCTAATACAATTCTGGTTCTATAAGAACAACTCCTACTACGATTGTGATTCAACAACAGAAACTCCAACAACGATTGTGGTTCGGCAAGAACAACTCAAACGACGATTAACATTCAATAATAACTGTATCTGCTCTGTATCTTTTCTGACGATTAATAACTGTATGTACTCTGACTTACTTATTGATATAGATATTAATTTATCTCAAAGTACAAATAATATAATATTCATTATGAAATATTGTTCAATACTTATAGAGCAAAAATAAAATCGGATCATCTCTGTGAATACAGAATAAAATAATTGATAGATTATCTAGGTATATCTACAGCAACTTGGTTTGATATGTTAGTTAAATATTCAAGTATTCAATGTTTTTTAATAATTAATTACAAATATTATCATTGATGACACCTAATGTATCGTATAAAAAAGAGTTAAAGTGCACTTCACCAAAAAATGCATCAAATAACGCAGTACCCGTTAAAATACATTTTCTTTCATGCGGGATTGAAGAAAATTTCTTTTTGAGGGCTACCTTCAATAGAGACAAGATATAATTTTAAATTGATAAGATAGTAATTGTGGCAAGTGGCAACAGGTTACGTACATAATAAATAAACTGTACAAAAATTATTACGAAAAACATTAAAATTTTGATTCAAGAAGTGAATTGTAGACAATGGTAGACACCTAACTAGTAATCACTGCCTATTCCTACTTGTATTAGTAGCTAGTTTCTAGTTACCTAATACCTAGTTAAGTTAGTAGAATAATTTTGATGTATAGGTATGCAAAATTAATTAGTTAGGCTACAACTTACAAGGAAGTTTTAGGCTAGAAGCTTCAGCCTTCAGGGACAGGCTACAGAAACTGGCAAACTATTCTCCTAGAAATGCACTAATTTCCCTTCTGTCTTCAGTAAAATACTGTTGAATACATGTAAATATAGAAGAAAATTAAGGATTTTTTTGCAGCTACACACCTAACTAAACTAGGTACCTAGCTACCTATAGAAAAATGTTCAGATATTCTAAATTTCTACAAGCTCTGTAATCAGTTAGGTAGCTAAGCTCTTATTAGTTAGTTTTTCAAGTTTGAAATTTGTCTATCTGATTTGTCTTTTCTAATTAAATGGCTATACCATAAAAACTGAAGCATATTGAATAATAATGTCATTTAACTAGCTAGTCTGCAAACTAACAAAGCATGCATGTGATGAACTCAGACTGTAGGAACTGGTAATTGGTAAACTGCTCTCCAAGAAATCCTCTATTATAGGGTCACGCAGGTAAATTGTGGCCCTTTAATTTTTAATTGCGGCTCACTCAAGAGGTCTCTAAAACAATCTGAAACGAAATTACATTAAAATGTTGCATAGCTATTAAAAGAAACGCAGTGCATGCTATAATTTATTGATTTAAGTTTTTACGTGTGTTTTGAATGTATGATGTTTCTGTTGACTTGACTGTTGTAAGAGGTTGCAGTTAGTCAGTTTGCTGCAATTTACCTGCTTGACCCTAGCTCAGGAGGCTAGGGTCAGTAAAATACATGTATATATAGGAGGCCAGACTGCAGGAACTGGTAAACTGTTCTCCAAGAAATCTTCTATTTTGGCTTCTGTTCTCAGTTAAATACATGTAAATATAAGAGGAAATTAAGGATTTGTCATCATTCACACAGAAAATGTTAAAAATATCTCATTTTCTTCAGACTGGATAGCCAGTCTGCAGAACAATGAGAACATGGGACATTTTTAACATTTTCTGTGCCAAGAATCCTTAATTTCCTCCTATATTAATATTTACATGTATTTTACTGAGAACAGAAGCCAAAATTGAGGATATTTTGGAGAACAGTTTACCAGTTTCTGCAGTCTGGCTGGATAGGAGGAAATTAAGGATTGTTCGCACACCATGTTACAGAGTAATTCTAGTCTGCAGAATATGGGACATTTTTAACATTTTCTGTGCGAATGATATATTTACATGTATTTTACTGAGAACAGAAGCTAAAATAGAGGAGAACAATTTACCAGTTCCTGCAGTCTGACAGAGTATATGTCAGTTAAAGCCAATTAATTGGCTTGGATTTCAAAAGGTCAAAACTCAGATATGGTTAATTGGCTTTAAATTTTGAATTAATTCCTATGTTCATATGTTAATTAATCACACAGAAAATGTCCCACATTCTGCAGACTGGGCATGCACAATCAGTCGCTGTCAGCAGCAGTTGCCAGATATTTTATATTTGGGGAAATTTCTCTCTAGGTAAAGATTTTCAAATTTCTCTCCAAAATAGTCAAAAATCTCAAAATAGCTAGGTACTCTCCAATAATTTAATTACATGTAGCAAAATAGGAATTGCTAATTGGGAAATACTTGCCAGATACCAAGTAAATTGTATGGCTCAGACTAATGCCTATTGCCTGGCTAATGGGCTAACAACCCAAGTAAAATAGTATGGCTCATAAACTCATTTGTCTCTCCAAAAATCATCAAATTTCTCTCCAAAATGATCCAATTATCATAAATTCTTCAAATAACATTGCAGTATAGGAGAAAATGAAATATTTCTTGTCATTTGCAATTGAAGGGCTCAAAATAACTGTCACTAACTCGCCATTAAAATTAGTGATGGGACGATTAATCGGAATAATCGGAGAATCGGGGTTTTTCAAGGTATCTGAATCGGAGTACCAAAATTTTAGGGCGATTCAGATACCTAAAACGATTATTTGTGTATTATATTGTTGGGGGGCCGTGTTCCCGAACATTAGAGTTTATCTGTTATTTTCCAATAAGTAGCTTGCTTAAGTTATGCTAGATCTGTTTTATTGACTATTATCTTGAGATGAAAGCTATTGTTGAGTAGAAGTAAGAATCTTAGTTTTCTTTAGTTTTATTCAATATCTTCAAAATAACCAGGCTGTAACAAATAAACTAGTTTCAATAATTCATCCTAATACACAAAAAAATATAAACAAACTGAGAGGTAGACACTTACCCTGGTTATTACAATCAACACAGAAGACACAACTCAATTTTGTAACACATTTTGTAAATGGTTCATTATACAGTATAGCTATAATAAAGCTTAAATACAATTGTATCTGTGAAATACATAAGACATTAGGAATCAGCTTACACAAATTTCACAAATTAAGGTTTATCACATGAGCACAAGGTTAGGTCTACACACTACACCAACAAGACTAAGACTGACTGTTTATTGTGACTCCTACCTATGAATTAAACTTTACAACTCTGTTACTAATTAAATATCAAGCATCACCTACTAGTGACATACATTTCACACCTGTACTAATTATTATTTCATTTCAGATTTAATAATTTTTAGATTTACATATTTTAATAATCTAATAATAAACTTTTAATTTCAGATTTTACAAATTATAAATTATGACTATATTTATTTACTAATTAAATATTTCTATCTTTTAGGTTTTACATTTATTATTTTAAAAGAATATATAAATATATATATGCATCCTATAACATGCCTCCCCTCCTAGTTTTTATAAGAGAAAAACTAAAAAAAATTCAATTTAGCAAATGCCATCAATATTAAACTATACCAACTAAAACATTTCTAAATTATCATAAAGGCTATACAATAATTAACTAATTTATTTATTTCTTTCTCCTAAGCCAATATCTTTCAGTTGCTTGTGGAGTTTCTACATTCATCTTGCCAGAGTGTCCTCTCTTTGGAGTGCTGGTCATTTGGTTCATAACAGGTACATTATGTTCACAACCCACTTGACCAAGGGTAGTATCATCAGCAGTGATGCTGAAGCTCCGTGTCCTCCTCCAGTCCCATAACTCTTTTCTTAATGCTCTACTCCTCTCTCTGCTCTCTGCTATACTGTTTCTTCCTTCAGCTACTATCCTCTTCAGTTCAGATATTCTGCCATCTATCTGACTCTGAAATGATGAAGTTTCTTGAAAACCACTGTAGTCATTCATATTGCTCTCCCACTTATTAGACTCAATAAAAGCTTCATTCATTTGAACTGATAAGTCACTCATGAGTAAACTTAAACTTTTCTGTTCTGTGTCCACCACTAGCAAGACTTCTTCATGTTGAGAAATAGTTTTATCTAAAGTGGACAAAGAAAATTCGATTATATTATTTTTCATATAGTCATAGAATTTCACAACATTACCAGATTCAGGTGTTGAGTTTTTATATTGTCCCTCATCAACCATTTCTGAACAGTGGAATGTTTGCAAGGCTACAGTCTCTCTTCTGTTCACTTCTTCTTCAGGAGAGTTTCTCAAGTTCATTCTTCTTTTCGGTGTTTTCTTACTTTTCTCGACTTTCTTTTCCTTTCTAAGACCCTTTTTTTTCTTTTGTTTCCTATATTTCTTTCCTTCGTCACTTGCACTAGCTTCAGAGTCACTTGTAGATAACACAGGGAAACCTTCAAAAGCTGATTGTGAATCAGTTTCACTCAGGAACAAGTCTTCGTACTCTTTATCCTCATTCAAATCCTTGTTATCTCTTGTGCACGGTTCTTCATTATATTCTTCTTCCTCTTCTTCTATGATACATTTCCTCATACTGTCAGACAGCTCATTGTATGCTCTCAGTCTTTTATGGTGACACTTTATTATAGTGTTTGGCTCTCCTGGTTTTTCAATCTCATAGGATAGTCCATTTGACTGGATCTTCTTAATTATAAAGGGTCCTTCAAACTTAGGCATTAACTTGTAATTAACCCTATCTCCCATTCTTTTTATTTCTTTTAGGACTTTTTGATTGATATCAAAGGACTTGAAATTGGGGTTACCTTCTTTCCAAGTTTCATCAGCCCTTTTTTCAATAGGTAATAATTCTTGTGTAATATGACTATTTCTCAGCAGATAGTCTGATGGGGACATGTTGAGCTGAGTGTGGTAAGTATTATTATAGAGAATAATTGCCTTGGCTAAAACTTGGTCCCATTCTGTCATATCATTTATTAATGCTTTTATCAAACCTATCAAAGTTCTGTTCAGCCGTTCAACAGCTCCATTTGAAGCCGGTGAGTATGGAGATGTATATAAATGTTTAATATTGAACTCTTCCAATACCTTTTCAGTTTGCTCTCCTCTGAATTCCATTCCATTGTCGCTAAGAATGTTTGCAGGTATCTTCATCATATTAGGCATAATCTGGTACTTCAGTGCTTTCGCTATAGTCCTTGCAGATTTGTTTCTAACTGGCACAGCCATCATCCACTTGGAGCAATGGTCAACACATACCAATACTGTGTCAAAACCTGCTTTAGATCTGGGAAGCTTCAAAAGATCTATAGCAACAAGATTAAAAGGACATTGTGCATTTATCTTCAATGTTGGAGGTAAGTCATTTAATCTATTTACTTTATTAGTTTGGCAGTAGTGACAACATCTACATAATTCTTTTGCTACTGTCTCTAGAGCAGGATGCCAAAAATGTTTTTTTATAACTTCAATAAGTTTCTTTCTACCAATATGAGCTAATCTATTGTGTACTTTATTTACAATTTCGACCAGAAATGAATAAGATACTACAACTGTACTATAGTTTAACTCCCTCTTAATCAGAATATCATCTTCAAAAGTCAAATAATCAACATACCGAGAAAATTGTTTGATTGAATGTTCCCTCCATGCTTTGGGTTCAATTTTTCCTTCAATTTTATTCCTCAGGATGCCAATTGCATGATTTGATGACTGCATCTTCTTCAATTCTTCTTTATCAATTCTGAAATTAACTTTTGGAGCAGCATCATTATCCTCATCTATAAGCTCTACATTAGTTAGGTTTACTTGTTCTCTACCAAAAGCAATAGTTACACCAGTTCTAAAATTTATCGTACAACCATTACTCATAAGAACTTGTGATTTTCCAAAGCTAATGTTACCTTCAATGTGTTCTAAGTAGTTCAATCCAAGCAGCATGCAACAAGGTAAATCTGACTGCTTGACAATAGCAAAGGGAAACTTTTCCATTTCTTCAGAGTCTTCAAATCTGATACCCAAATTCACTATGCCTAAACACTTCTTACCTTCTCCCACAATACCAACAAATCTTAGTGAATCATCTTTGGTTTCTGTCTCATCTCCTTTCATTATTCTCTTCCATGTGTCATCACCAATCAAACTTACTTGTGCACCTGTATCTATGAGAGTACAAAGTTTTTTATCATTGTAAGAGACTTGTGTACTTGAGTTCAAGCTAGAATGTGTACACTCTTTTTCTTCAAGCTCTTCAGTAAACAGATTTGCGCAATTTAGATCACAATGTTCCTGGAAACTAGAATTTTCAGTTATCTCATCAATATCATTTATGTATCTTTTAATGACATTTATTTTTACATCCTTCTTAGTATAAATTGGATTATAATGAATAAAAGATATGCATTGTAAATTAACAATTCTTTCACACTTGCTATTATTAGCTCTATATACTACTGGTGTTTTTATATTATGATATATTCTTATTTCAATATCATACAAATGTGAAGCTGCTAACAATGCTTCAGAGCATGGTAGTTGGTCATCATTTAACATTACTTTTAATTTTCTTTTTTCATGTTTATTATTAATCAATTTATATTTTAAAGGTTCAGCTAATAATTGACTAATCACCATTTTTCTCATTTCCAGATGGTCATTCGGGAGTTCTTCTTCCTCACAGATGTAGCTCATGGCGGACAGCAAAGCTTTGAACATGGAGTTACCACCACCTTCCATCTTCTCTAGCACTTTGAAATCTTTTGGTAGTCCCTCTTGGAAATCATCGTCAATCTTCTCTCCTTCCATACGCGATAAGTAATCTGCAGCAGTATTCTCTGTACCAGGTATGTATTTTATAATAAAGTCATATTCAGTTAGATGATCCAGAGTTCTTTGTACCCTCGAGCTGTGGATTGCCATATTATTCATATACACCAGCGGTTTATGGTCAGTATATAACAAAAACTTGACACCAAACAAAAATGACCTAAAGTTTTCGCAACCCCACTGTATTGCTACTAACTCTCTTTCTATAGTGGAATACCTGCATTGAGTAGTAGAGAAACACATTGAACCGTATCCTATGACTTTCTTCTCTCCATCCTGTTCTTGAACTAAGCAAGCGCCTGCCCCAATGCCAGATGCATCGACATAGAGTTCCAGAGGTGAAGCAATCTCATCATAATCTGGATAAGTTAGTATGATGTCCTTTTCTATCTCTTCTTTGAGTGTTTCAAAGGCATTGTTTCTTTCTTCGTTCCACTCTATTTTTGCTTTCTTAGGGCCACTTGTTATTTCAGAGAGACATTTCATTATTTCAGAACACTTGGGAATGAATTTTCTCTGAAAATTTATTAGACCCAAGAACTTACGTAGCTCTGTTACGGTTGTTGGTCTTTGACATTCTCGAACCTTTTTCACATAATCTTCAGACTTTCTTATTCCTTCTGTATCTATCATGTGTCCTAAGAACTGTACTCTTTTCTTGAAGAACTTGCACTTTTTCACCTTTATTTTTACATTATATCTTGACAAGGTACCCAAGACTTTTTCTACCAATCTAATATGTTCCTCATACGTCTCTGACATTATCAATATATCGTCAATATAAATGATCACATTATTTGACCTTACCGGAGAAATAATTTGTTGCATCATGCGTTGGAAAGCTATGGCTGCATTCTTCAATCCGAACGGAAGTCTTTTAAATTGGAAATGATTTTTTGAAGTGCTAAATGCTGTTAGATTTTTGCTCTCTTCAGACAATCTAACCTGATAGTATCCTTTCACCAAATCAAGTGTGGTAAAGAATTTCATCTTGTTTGCTTTATACAGACATTTATTTAGACTGGGCATGGGGAAATTCTGAGATTCTGTCACTGCATTCAGTTTTCTGTAGTCAATGCACAGTCTTAAGCTTCCATCAGGCTTCTTCACCGGAACCACAGGTGAAGACCAGTTAGAATGGCTGTACTCTATAATATCATCAGTTAATAGTTGCTGGCACTGCTCCTCAATTTCTCTGTTGATGGGTTCTGAGAAATTTCTAGGTTTTTGCCAGATAGGAGAATAATTATTGAGTTGAATATGATGTGGTACTACATTTACTTCACCTATATCACTATCACTCACACTCAAAGCCTTCTGAACTCTTCCTAACATTTCATAAACACCAGATTCCTCATCACTGGAGAGTCCATCTTGAAGATTTATCTTCTCACGTAGTAGTTGTGATGTCCACTTCTCTTCATTCAGCGATTCAGCTTCCTCTTCAACTAACATTGAAACATTACCGATGTGATCACCTTTCTTTACTTTTTTAGTCTTCTTAGTTAAATTACAGCATATAACACTCTGATTACTGTCAGACACAATTCCTTGATAAAAGCTTACACCTTCATTATCAGTTTCTTCAAACAGAAAATCAGTATTTTCGATCATGGCAGTTTCAACTGCTATGGAAATTAAACATTCTTCATTAGCTTTTAAAATCCTATCTTCTACAGCATAAACAGGGATATTATTATAAAGAGCCTTGGTTATATTTTTATTGCTATCAATACAAAATATGCCATTCAGCGAATCTTTCTTTCCAATCTTAACCGTCCTCTTCATTAAATCCATTTCAACATTGTTAGCTTTAAGAAAATTCAAACCTAAAATTAAATCATATTTTGTATTCTCATCTCCAATCACATTCATTTTACAGTTTAATTTCAAATTTGCAATATTCATATCTGTATTTACTTCTCCTTCTGTAGTTAGTTTATGACCACCATATCCAATTATTTCTCTTTTCATGTTCATATTGATATCAAGCTTTAAATTATCTACAATTGACTTTTTCACAAAAGAATAGGACGTTCCACTATCTAACATTGCAGCTACTTTCAAATCTCTTAAATTGACATCAATTAAAAACAATTTGGATGGTACTAAGGCATTTATAATAAATTCATCAAGTTTTTCATTCTCACCTTTTTTCTGTTTTTCATTGTTGTTTCTTTCTATTTCTGAGGACTTCAGATCTCCACATTTTTCTTCCTCCAGCACAGCCTCAGTTATGCTAGAGGTGAATAGTTTAAATTCTTTGAACTTTCATCTTCCCATGTTACATGTTGTTTCCTGTTCCAATTGTTCATGTTATACTCATTATTGTTGTCTTTTCTTGGGGATTTTGATTTACTTCTTCCCGCAGGTCTATATTCACTTCTCCCGTTTTGTGAAGCCCAACAATTTCTTGCAAAGTGCCCACTTTTCCCACAATTAAAACAAGTCTTGTCTTTTTTCCTGCAATTCTGTTCACTGTGGCCAAATCTTTTGCAGAATCTGCACACCTCGTTCAATTTTCCAAAGAATTTCACATTTTCGTGTTCATACTCCTCTCTAGTTGGTGATTTTGTTGGTCTTGAATAATAATGATTAGTTGGTCTATGGCCTTCGTAATTATCTCTGTTGATACCTTGCCTATAATTATTACGGTTGTTGCCATTCCACTTCTGTTCTCTGATCTCATTATTCCACTGTCTTGGTCCTCCTAAATTGATGACAATTTCTTCTTCGCTGCTTTCTTCCTTCTTCTCAATATCACACATCCTTAGACATTTCTGCACTTTATTCCAGCTCATTTTCTTATCATACATCCTATGTTGGACAATCTGAGGATCTAACTTAGCTTGGGCAGTCTTTGGAATAGTGTCTCTAAGCTTGTTGATGAGAATGCCACTATATGCCGAGTCTTTATTTGGATAAGCCAGTTTGAATAAAGAGTGCACTCTACCAGAATATACAATAAAAGACTCTCCTCTCTTCATTCGTATATTCTTGAAGTTCTTTCTTGCTTTTACCCTCCTGTTGACTTTCTCTTCTTTAAACCAGTTGAGCAATTTCTTCTTCATGTCGTTGTACTCGTCATCTGCATCTCTCATAGTTTTGAAGGTTTCGAGTGTTTGACCATTCAAACGGGCTTCTAACTCGTTTAACCAAAAACTTTTCCCTCCTCTATAGTTATCCTTACAATACTGTTCAAATTTCTTCAAATAGACCACCAAGTCTTGTCCTGCCTGCTCATCATAGCTCTCCAATTTAGGGACAATTCTGTGATCTAGTTTTCTCATCAATTTGCTTAAAACTTCTGATTCTTCTACCGGTTTACGTCGCTTTCCTTTTTTCTTCTTTACAGCAATAGAACTGCCTGAACTGGTTTGTGAACTTGAAGAGAATGAAGATTCTTCTTCACTAGATGACTCTTCAGTATCTGTTTCTTCTTTCTTGTATCTTGCAGACTTTTCTTTCTTCTTAGAAGATTCTTCTACTTTGATCTTGCCATTTTCTTCCTTGTTCTTTACAACCTTTGGAATAGCTCCAGTCGATCTTTCTATATAATCTTTTAAATACTGCTTAATAGTACCAATCAACTCTCTAGTCTTTTCACTCATTTCGTGTTCTGGTCTCTTCTCAATGTCATCTAAGAACTGCTTACATTCATTCCAATTCCCATTAATTGCTTCATACTCTTCATCTAGATCCGCAAACTTTTCCTCATCACTCATTGCTTTCCTTTTCTTTTCAGGTCAGTATAACACGGCAAACGACCAGATGAAGACACGAGTTGTTGACTGAATCAGTTTTTTTTTTTTTTTTTTTTTTTTTTTTAGTCACGGCACCATTTAATGTTGGGGGGCCGTGTTCCCGAACATTAGAGTTTATCTGTTATTTTCCAATAAGTAGCTTGCTTAAGTTATGCTAGATCTGTTTTATTGACTATTATCTTGAGATGAAAGCTATTGTTGAGTAGAAGTAAGAATCTTAGTTTTCTTTAGTTTTATTCAATATCTTCAAAATAACCAGGCTGTAACAAATAAACTAGTTTCAATAATTCATCCTAATACACAAAAAAATATAAACAAACTGAGAGGTAGACACTTACCCTGGTTATTACAATCAACACAGAAGACACAACTCAATTTTGTAACACATTTTGTAAATGGTTCATTATACAGTATAGCTATAATAAAGCTTAAATACAATTGTATCTGTGAAATACATAAGACATTAGGAATCAGCTTACACAAATTTCACAAATTAAGGTTTATCACATGAGCACAAGGTTAGGTCTACACACTACACCAACAAGACTAAGACTGACTGTTTATTGTGACTCCTACCTATGAATTAAACTTTACAACTCTGTTACTAATTAAATATCAAGCATCACCTACTAGTGACATACATTTCACACCTGTACTAATTATTATTTCATTTCAGATTTAATAATTTTTAGATTTACATATTTTAATAATCTAATAATAAACTTTTAATTTCAGATTTTACAAATTATAAATTATGACTATATTTATTTACTAATTAAATATTTCTATCTTTTAGGTTTTACATTTATTATTTTAAAAGAATATATAAATATATATATGCATCCTATAACAATATGTAACATGGTAATACCAATATATGTCCTGTAAAATTTAAATTGTAGTGTATGTAATACTCCCTAATAAGTTAGTAAGTAGTTAAATAATATCTTTTATTGTATTTTCAATTAAATTAAATATGTCCAGACTTCCAATAGTCTAACTATCAACATAATTTAGGTTTTTATTTAATATTATTTACATTAAAGGTCCGGGGTCTCCTCCAAGCAATTTTTTATGATATAATTCAATGAGGCTAATGCTTCTAATAATTTTGCTGCAAATCTCATGAAATTTGAAGGCATATTTATAGCCATATATAGCTTATATGGTTTTAAAGATTTTTTATAATCAAAACATTACAAAACCAATTTTACTTCCGACTTGCTAATTTTCAGTCAGAAGAAAAAGAATGTAGCTACACCGTTTATTTGGAATGCCAACTGGGTAGGTATCATCAATTCACTTTTAAATATTACAGTGAAAGTACAAAATTGGAGAAACTAATTATAGAAACGTTTTTATACTTCAGGAAACCAATTTAAATCTTAAATGAAGACCGAACATGCATTTTTTGTTCATAAAATTCAAATTGGAAATCGAAACAAAGAGTGTACAATCACTTTCTTCAGCATCAGATTGGTGTTTCGTACAATTGTATTATAAACTTTAAGAGCATATAGAATAATAAAAAAATATATACTGAACTTAATTTTAAGCGGTTTGTAGATTAATGATCCTAGACCTTAGTTCTGCAATATTATATTTAATAAACTCATTTTTTTCTGGAGCCTGGAGAGGACCTTTAATGATTATATACCCAATAAAATGAAAATTTATGTGTTAAAACAGTTTCAATAAAACCTATATGGCTTTACCATATAAGTTTCAGCCTACTTGTAAACAATACTGTAAAAATTAACTTATGAAATTATTAACATATTGAATATTTAATATGGTAGCTACTTGGTAAGGTACAATTAGGTAACTAAATATCTAGCCCAATGAAAATATAATCAGGTATCGGGAATCGTATCGAGAATCGTTAGCTACATTTGGATAGAATCGGAACCGTTAAAAATGTTGGTATCGTCCCATCACTAATTAAAATGGTGAGTTTGGACATGCTTTATTACCTGACTAACAACTAACTTTCAACTCAAGTTTCAATTTATCGGATTGGGTCAGTTACACTGTCGCCAGTCTGCAGAATATGGGACATTTTTAACATTTTCTGTATGAACAATCCTTAATTTCCTCCTTTATTTACATGTATTTTACTGAGAACAGAAGCCAAAATAGGGGATTTCTTGGAGAACAGTTTACCAGTTCTTGCAGTACCTATGGGTTACACATTTTGAGTATAATTTATAGATAGTACTAGGTACTAGAAAAAATATATACAGCTTGATTTATCATATATAATTATATTATCGGGATTATTTCACCACTCTGCATAATTAGGTCTCTGATTCTCAGAGATTGTATTTTGAAACCAATCCATGGACCATGTTCAATTTGTCAATGAGTTTCATCAAATTTTCTGCATGAAATCTTTAGCATTTTGATAAAAATTATTATTTCTCAGGTAAGAAACTCAAACCCTTTAAAATAACATTAGGTACTTGTTCTAACTATTCAAAGTAACAATGGCTCAGGAACCTAAAGGACTCTCTGACGAAGATGCCTTTGCTCTGTGTGCTACAAAGGATCCTGCAACAAAGGTACTCATGATGTTATTAAGTTATTGAAATATGGAAAAGGTAGCTATAGTGTAAGTAATAAGTTCTAAGTTATTGCCCTATTCCACAATATCATAAGTGAAAAATAAAAGATAATTATTATTTACTTAGCTATTTAATTGGTGTCCATGATACCTGCAGTTAAATATAACAAAATAAATATTAAATTATATACTTTTTCAAGTTTTTCTTAATGATCATAAGTGTTGAACTATTCTTCCAAATTTTGAAGTTTCCTTCATTTTATTCTTGTGTTATAAAGTCTAAATGACTCCAATAGACTACATAATAATAAATTTAGCTATTAGAATCTACCTATATTCCCAGAAAAAAAAACAGTATCTGGATTAGGTGGAGGTAAATTTGAATTCTATTTTGATAACTTGAGTGATGCTAGATGATGGAACCTATTTTATATACCTAATTGAAACAATCAAATTTTTATTTTTCAGGACTTCATGTTCCAGCAGACAATGCTGCGCATCAAGAACCCCAGAGAATCACTTCCCTTCTACACGCAAGTACTTGGCATGGCACTGCTTTCCAAACTTGATTTTCCTGAGATGAAGTTCTCGCTATATTTTCTCGGGTTTGAGAAAACTGAGGATATTCCCACTGATCCGGAACAGAGGAAACAATGGACTTTCAGACAAAAGGCAACACTGGAACTGACTCAGTGAGAATCAGAATAATACTCTTTAATCTACCTACATATAAGAGATAGATTTGATACTTGTAATATGATAGAAAGTTTTTAAATCCAATGAGTTATATATCGGAAGGAAAAACTACTAATTAGCTAGCTACTCAAAGAAGTTAATTTATGACCTATCAAATTTATAAAACCCACCTTTTTTTCCTAAAATTTGGACCCTGCTCAGTAGTTAGTTCACATGTAGCTAGCTATAAATATTGTACAGTGATACTACCAATGTAACTGATAGGTAGCAGCTACAGATACCATGAAGTCAGCAATAATGAAAGGAATTAACATTATACTATCTTTAATGTCGTGTAAACAATTAGCTACAAAGTCCTCTTGTAACTCTATTGATGGATGTCTTTGGTTGTGAATAATAAGGGAAGATTAACTACATTTTATATTTGATAAGTTTGTCTTTTTCAAAAATGAATCATTTGGTATAAAATTAACTACTAGCTACCATCTCATATTTTCTATGAAGCTAATAATGTTTGCATTGCTCAAGAGGTAACTATATCCAATTGTTCCTTTAACCTCCATGTAAGGTTTTCTATTTTCTATGCTACTTTTCCAGCAACTGGGGTACAGAGAGTGACCCGGATTTCAAAGGTCATCATAACGGCAACTCAGACCCAAGAGGCTTTGGACACATCGGCATCAGAGTTCCTGATGTCTACGCAGCTTGTGAGAGATTTGAAACTTTAGGTGTTAATTTCATCAAGAAACCAGATGCAGGTGAGTGGTTGTGCAATAGAAAGTTGCTGAACTGTTATGCTACTGTGTTCAAGTGCCACTGATATGAACAAAGGCTTTTGTACCTTTATAATAAATATAGCATATCAAATACTTATATGAAGTTAAGAAAAAGGAAGTGTTATTATGGTAACCAACTAATTAGGAACTTTTTGTAACTGAAAATTTCTTCTAGCTAATTGATAAAATGTAGAGTCAAAGAAGTCAAATTCTCGAAAGTTTTAGAAACCTTAAATGTTAGTAGATATTTTTAAAATGCAGTTGGATACACGATGACAAATTTGTAAGATTTAAATATAATAAAAAATTAGAAAAAAGTTTTTGTAAAATTTGCATCATTCATGCAGTGACTTTTTCTCTGATAGTACATCATCACAGTGACTCTTTTCTCTGATAGTACATCATCATAGTGACTCTTTTCTCTGATAGTACATCATCACAGTGACTCTTTTCTCTGATAGTACATCATCACAGTGACTCTTTTCTCTGATAGTACCTACATCATCACAGTGACTCTTTTCTCTGATAGTACCTACATCATCACAGTGACTCTTTTCTCTGATAGTACCTACATCATCACAGTGACTCTTTTCTCTGATAGTACATCATCACAGTGACTCTTTTCTCTGATAGTACATCATCACAGTGACTCTTTTCTCTGATAGTACATCATCACAGTGACTCTTTTCTCTGATAGTACATCATCACAGTGACTCTTTTCTCTGATAGTACATCATCACAGTGACTCTTTTCTCTGATAGTACATCATCACAGTGACTCTTTTCTCTGATAGTACATCATCACAGTGACTCTTTTCTCTGATAGTACATCATCACAGTGACTCTTTTCTCTGATAGTACATCATCACAGTGACTCTTTACTCTGATAGTACATCATCACAGTGACTCTTTTCTCTGATAGTACATCATCACAGTGACTTTTCTCTGCTAGTACATCATCACAGTGACTTTTCTCTGATAGTACATCATCACAGTGACTCTTTACTCTGATAGTACATCATCACAGTGACTCTTTTCTCTGATAGTACATCATCACAGTGACTCTTTTCTCTGATAGTACATCATCACAGTGACTCTTTTCTCTGATAGTACATCATCACAGTGACTCTTTTCTCTGATAGTACATCATCACAGTGACTCTTTTCTCTGATAGTACATCATCACAGTGACTCTTTTCTCTGATAGTACATCATCACAGTGACTCTTTTCTCTGATAGTACATCATCACAGTGACTCTTTTCTCTGATAGTACATCATCACAGTGACTCTTTTCTCTGATAGTACATCATAACAGTGACTCTTTTCTCTGATAGTACATCATCACAGTGACTCTTTTCTCTGATAGTACATCATAACAGTGACTCTTTTCTCTGATAGTACATCATCACAGTGACTCTTTTCTCTGATAGTACATCATCACAGTGACTCTTTTCTCTGATAGTACATCATCACAGTGACTCTTTTCTCTGATAGTACATCATAACAGTGACTCTTTACTCTGATAGTACATCATCACAGTGACTCTTTTCCCTGATAGTACATCATCATAGTGACTCTTTACTCTGATAGTACATCATAACAGTGACTCTTTTCTCTGATAGTACCTACATCATCACAGTGACTCTTTTCTCTGATAGTACCTACATCATCACAGTGACTCTTTTCTCTGATAGTACCTATATCATCACAGTGACTCTTTTCTCTGATAGTACCTACATCATCACAGTGACTCTTTTCTCTGATAGTACATCATAACAGTGACTCTTTACTCTGATAGTACATCATCACATTGACTCTTTTCATATTGCTTGTAGCCTAAGTAGCTACGTGTGCTGTTGTAAACAATATATCAATTAGAATCCATCAATGAAAATAACACCATGTGGAATGCTTTTTAAATATAAAATATTTTTGTTATAACAGAATAGTTACCTACATTTGTTTTTCAGGTAAAATGAAGGGCCTTGCTTTTGTTCAAGATCCAGATGGTTATTGGATAGAGATTCTCAACTATGACAACATGACAGTATAGATATTATGCCTATTAGTTTTTACAATAAGGTCGCTATCATTTGATTTATATCCTTTTTATAATAACTATTGTTAACATCTAATTACTGATTGAACAGTTTTGAGAGTTTTTCCTTATTTGAACGCAAATGATTAATCGTCTGAATTTATTCATATTAAATAATATTTAAAGTGCCATTGTAACCTTAAAAAATGTTAACTGTTGATTTTTGTGTTTAAAAACGTTTTTAATATATTATATATCTTGCATTGTGTTTTCTTTTCCGTTAGATAGCTAATGAAACAATATTAAGTTTGGAAATGCTGTCTGTGGTGAATGTAAGAGAAGGGGAGTGGTGTCCTTTTGCACCGAACTGTTGTAATTTGAAATGTGCATTGTTTTTTTTATTTTTTAACGCTACTTGAAGTTTTAGAGGATAGCGCTAGGGTAATGCTCTTCAACTACGAGGTCTTAGACCTCTTCATTTCCTCTTCCATCCGTGAGTGCAGCCACCGGTGCTTGTGTCCCTTTCCGTCATATTTCTTGGTTTATTTTTACTTTTAAAATAGTCATGTTGAAGAAAAAATTATAAATAGCCAAATAAAGATTCATTTCAAATGTTTAATTTGAGGACATTTATTATTTATTGGCTTAAGCTTTACGATTGAGGAGTTTTTTATTCAGAAAAAGTGCATTAATATTTGAGATGGAAGGAAAAACGTTTTATTTAATTCTGGTTATTTTAAAAAGAATGAACTTTTAAGAATTGCAAGAATTTTTATTCTGAATCAATATTTTTAAATATAAACAGCAAAATTTTATAAAGTGGTGGTAAACCTTTGGACAAACTATTTCTCACATGTTGGTAAATCGATAAATAGTCAATGGACACTGATTATAGAGTAAAATGTTGTTATTTTATTCTTAAAATACCTATTTGAAAAATTAATTCGCAAATGCAGCGCCACCTACTGACTAAATCTGGAACTACAAATGTCAATTGTAAACAAAAGATAGGCCAAAACAATGACGCACATACGCACGCAATTCACACTACTACTCAGAAACTTAAAATTTTACAGTCTAGCTACCACACCACTTACTAGACCATCTAATTATAGTAATTATAGTTTTATTCTAATTGAATATTGATGTCGAATACTTGAAATTTCTAATGTATAACAGCTGATCAGGAATGTAAACAATAACAATTCGCAGCGCCCCTTGCGGTGAACGCTGGACTCAAAATCAAATTATTTTTCTATGGGTGTTACCGTGTTATTTATTATTATTAATGAGAGGATCCCCGCTCGCCGTTGTGAGAGCGGGTGAGCACACAGGCCACAGGTGGGCCCATCTGTACTAAATCCCCATTGAACCGATCTAGAGACTAGTCGTTGAAATCCTCCAGCCTCCCAATTCTTTCAAGAAAGATGCGAGAAGCTGAGAGTCCTGATAATTCTGTGGAGGTCCGTTAGAAATCCATCCAGAGTAGAGTCCCTAGTCCTGTGAAAAGAAGGGCATTCTTCAACAATGTGAGTTCTTGTCTCTGGGGCAAGATCACATCGTCAGCAATTGTCATTGGTCCATTTTCCAGTATTCCTGTTATGGGATCCAAAGTTTCCATGTCCTGTTAAAATTTGCAGGGTAAGACGAAGTTTCATTCGGGTCAACGACAAGAGTCTCAGACAGCCTCTCCTATCCAGAGGCTGCACGAAGAGATCTTTGGTCTGTCTACAAGAAGATAGGTTGGCCCATCTTCTTCTGGAGTTATCCGCAATCCACTGGTAAACTGAAAGTTTACATGCACTATATGGCACTGGTAGAAAGGGTTCGGGTCCTTCACATGAGGTCTTAGCTGCTTCCTTAGCTAGGAAGTCGGCGGTTTCGTTACCAATGGTACCAACGTGGCCTTAACCCACTTGAGAGTGACGTCAGCCAGCTGCCCCATAGAGATCAGGGCATTTACACATCAGTTTACCGTATTTTTATTTATTTTTTATTTATTTATTCTAACTCAATGTGCCCTTACATTAAGAGTATAGATTCGGGCAATCTATACTCTTTCACAATAAAATACAGAATATAAACTTTGATCGTGACCCGGGATAGTCTTTGACTATAAGGGTTTCCTATATAAAACTAGATAACAAAAAAAAATCAAAAGATGAGGTGTATACAGTGATTACAGGTTAGATTCTATTATTAGAGGTATTCAAGGACAATCGATTTATTAAACTTTTTTTTAAAAATGGCATATGAAGAACAATTTTTAATGTTATTTTCCAATTCATTCCATAATTTACATCCCTTATACAATAAGGAACATTTAGTTTTTTCACATCTATAGCGTGGGAGCACTATATTATTAGCATTACGAGTAGAATGGCTATGGCGATTTGTGTTACTAACAATATAGTCATATACATTAGGATCATATGAAGCGCTGGCTACAGTTCTAAACATATGCTGCCCCAAGGTGAACTTAAAAAGATCTTCAAGTTTCAAAATTTTCAATTCAGCAAACAAGGGTGATGTACTAGCTAGGTAGTCACTATTTGTTATGCACCTGATGGCTTTTTTCTGTAATAAATATAAATCACGAGTAAAATATTGTGCATTATCACCCCAAACTAGCAAACAGTAATGAAGATAAGGATAAACAAGAGAGCAGAGATGGGCGAAAAGTACATCGAAAGTACTTAAGTACTAAGTACAAGTACTCGTAAATCAATGTACTTGAAGTAGTTGCCCAAGTACTCAAATAAAAAAGTACTTTCAAAGTACAAGTACCAAGTACTTTTTAAAGTACTTTCAAGTACCAAGTACATTTACTATACAATTTAAAAACTAATAATTTATGCTGTTAACTCTTATAGTACATCTTCTCAGTGACTCTTTTCTCTGATAGTACATCATCACAGTGACTCTTTTCTCTGATAGTACATCACCACAGTGACTGTTTTCTCTGATAGTACATCATCACAGTGACTCTTTTCTCTGGTAGTACATCATCACAGTGACTCTTTTCTCTGATAGTACATCATCACAGTGACTCTTTTCTCTGATAGTATATCATCACAGTGACTCTTTTCTCTGATATAGTACATCATCACAGTGACTCTTTTCTCTGATAGTACATCTTCACAGTGACTCTTTTCTCTGATAGTACATCATCACAGTGACTCTTTTCTCTGATAGTATATCATCACAATGACTCTTTTCTCTGATATAGTACATCATCACAGTGACTCTTTTCTCTGATATAGTACATCATCACAGTGACTCTTTTCTCTGATAGTATATCATCACAGTGACTCTTTTCTCTGATAGTACATCATCACAGTGACTCTTTACTCTGATAGTACATCATCACAGTGACTCACTGTACAGTGTACACGTCCACACGCTTATAATTCGTCAATGTGTTTGGTAAATATTGGTTGTGATATCTAGGTATCATGAAATAATTATATTCAATGTACTTAAATTGGTCAATATAACTCATAGTCTCTATACATGATTGTATGTCAGAATATATAAATATTCACCGTCACATAAAAGTATACAATGTCTTACAGTCTTAGTTTTTGATTCTACTGTTTGACAAAGTTTTCAATTTTACTGCTTGACAAACAATTTTCCAACATTTTGGACCTCTTCAAACTCTAGTTTTTATCCAGTTGCTGTAAATACAGTTTTGATGAGAAAAAGAATTAATTTTGTAGAGATTTTAGAACTAATCTTTTAAAATCTCTTGACTGAAAGGAAAAATGTACTTTGCAAAGTACTTTTTACTTGGAAAGTAACAAGTACTTGTAAAAAGTACTTCTAAGTAATTATTCAAAGTACTTTTTAGAAAGTACTTCAAGTAGTACTTGAAGTACTTACTTGTTACTTAGTACTTTAACTTGGTACTTGGGAAGTACTTTCCCGCCCATCTCTGCAAGAGAGTAATATAACATTTTTTTAACATTAAATGGAAGAACATCGTTAATCTTGTAAAGTATGCCAATTGATTTGGAAATTTTATTAGATTGCATCTTAATGTGGTGAGAGAACGTGAGATTATTATCAATGGTTACTCCTAGATACTTTATAGTTCTAACTTGCTCTATTGGACTTCCTGACATGTTGATTGAGGGTATATCAATATTTTCCCTGTATGAAAATACGATGTATTTTGTTTTTGCAGTATTCAAGCAAATTCTGTTAGCTTTGAGCAAAGTTGAAATTAATTTTAGGTTATTGTTTATTAGAATGTGAGCCTGGTTAACTTTTTTACGAGGAATACAGCACGACGCAGTCGAGTCGTCAGCAAACAGATTGAATCTAAAATAGGGGGAACAACTAGGAAAATCATTGATAAATATGACGAATAATAGTGGGCCCAGTACACTCCCTTGTGGAACACCACACCTAACAAAACGCTCATCAGATTTTACTTTATTAAGGCTCCTGGTCGTCGAACTTGTAGTGATCACCTTATTCCACTACATATATATTAACATACAATATATTTCATACTTAACTGCATATTTAGCATTTCTGACTCCATATCAAAAGGCTGGGTGTTCGAGTCACTCAGGGGTCACCACTTTGGTAATTGATTGGGGGGTTAACTCTTTAGTTATTTATTATTAGTTTTTCATATCTGACTCCATTTTACTTTATCTCCATTTAATTACATTTTGGCTAAACTGATAATTGCTTGGATTGAAATGAAATTACGAGTTAGATAATCAAGGCATTTATTCAAATAAATCACATCACCTGGTAATTAACATATGAGAGTGGACTTCAGATTCTCTGGAGGATGTACGTCAGCTTCGTGTAGTAAGAAATAGCGCACACAAATATTGTGCAGGAGTCACGAGGAAAGTTAGTTCCAGGAAGATTGCGTGACTGTAGGTAGAGCAGCGTGAGTATCTTTAACTCGGAGTTAGGACGAAGGCTGGAGTTCCTCAGTTATACTAGATGAGTGAGAATTCGGTATGATATCCAATCGTGTGGAGATGCGAAGGTTTTCTAGTATGATGTTTATTACTGGAAGCAGTAGTATAAATAGCATCAACATTCAACCTAGGTGTTTACCCAGAAGCAGTAGTTGCTGTGATTGCAATAGCAGCAGAACAGTAGTAATGAAACCAGTATTCATCAACGCAGAAGCCAGTTGTATTCTAACCAGTAGCAATCAGAAAGACTGAAACCCCC